>JAAAYG020012386.1:0-22686 GCA_009936455.2 Tomocerus minor
CGTTATTGCTTGAATTCAAAGCTCGTTTTATATTGAATAAATTTCGGGCGTCGGGTCGTTTCGAGTCGGGCGTCGGGCGTCGGGTGGGTTCGTCTCGGGCGTCGGGTGGGTTCGCCAAAAAAGTCGGATGTCTTCGCTTCGGGCGTCGGGTGGCTTCGCGTCGGGCGTCGGGTGGCTTCGCGTCGCGCGTCGGGTGGATTCACGTCGGGCGTCGGGCCTTTTCGATGAGCCGGGCTGAAGTGACGGCGATAGACAACTCCGGATAGGCGGCGGGTAACCAGGGGCGGCTGTAGAAAGTTCCCGCCCAACCTGTCCCGGTCTATGAGAGCACTTTGCAGGAGATACTGTGGTGAGGGAGAGCTCGCCTCCGAAGCAGAAATGCAGAGCCTACCATTGGCCTTATATAAGTGCTCTCCAGCCGCCCGGTTTCCTTGGTGACGATCGAGCCCCTGTCGAAGGGTTTAAAGGCTGGGAAGAGAAAAGCGCGATATCTTCCGCCGAAAGGCATTCACCTCCATTCGTTGGTGGTGTGGTCCTTTCGGTACCCGAGAGCGGGCAGGGCTTCGAAGCCGTTCTGGGAACAGTCGGGAAACACAAAGCCCATAGGCAATCCCTAAGTCCTAGGCTACGGCTGAAAATGCCTTGAGGCTAGGCCTTGGGGGAAGTTCCCAAGGGCGCTAAACTCCGCAATGAAAATACCAAATAAAAGAGCAATTCGGTACAAAAATGATTTGTGCAATTATTGTGCCTTAGTATTAGTTGTAGGTATCAGAATGTTTACTAATGTTTATTTTCCCTCCTCACAGAGCGATTGCATCACAATCATCGTAGCTACATCAAATCCACGTAATCTCGGAAGACAGTCGCTAAATCTCCTACCCATGTCTCACAAGGTGTCCAAATGATAGTTCGGGGTGGAACATCGGCGTCGGCACCAAACCGTCGACATCGAGGAGCAGTCCTAATCCATTGAAATTTTAAATCCATCGCGCATCGGCAACTCGAGTCGTCGACGTCAATTTGTTACGGAAGAAATCAAAGAGGGACGCCTAGTGCTCATGTATAACGTAAGAAAATTTTGGAAGAATTTTAGCTCTAAACCTAAACTTTGTTCACCGTCTGTGACGCTAACACTACCCGTCATTTTCTTCGGGTTAAAGTGGCTGAATATTTCATGATATCTTCAGGGCTAAAGCCATTTTTTTTCAGCCATTCGACCAAATTTTCGAGACATCGTAAAATTACGATCGTAAATTCACCTTTGAAAAATTTCGATTTTTAAATATTTTACAATGCAAAATGAACAGATATCGACGATGCGATGTTTCAAGAATTCCAACTCTGGAACGCATGGAAAAAGTAAAAAAGTAAATGAAATTACGCAAAGATGCTAACCATTACTATATTTTTCTTTATTCAGAACATTTGAGGTTCAAATTTTCTATACCAACTGCAGTCAGTTAGTACAGTTCCTATAACTCATGTAACAAAAGAACACAAAACACAATGTTTGATTTATATCTGGGTCATATAGCTACATCGTGGTAAAACTGTATGGTATGTGGACATTCGGCATTTTTAGTGGATAAACCAATTAAACTTAGTCCCATGAACTTTTATGTTAACTGTCGTGGACTGGGCTAAATGCAATCAATCGTAAACGTAAGTAATAAAATTACAAAAGATTCACAATTCACTAATTGTAAGTTGCTGTAACCTAAAACTGTACATACTATATAAAACTACGAAAAGCAAAACAAAACGAACTCACATTTAATAATAAATACAAGTAAATCAACAAACATTTTATGCAATTATGTATTTACTATTTTGCTAACTACCTACATGCTATTATGCTTTATTAGCTTAAACAATAATAATGATAACTGATCACAGCACAATATAAAAATACATGGCAAACATTACAATACTTACAATAGGCATGGTGCTAAATCTACTGAAAAAATTGAACATGGTATTTTAAAATCAATACAAAACATCTAAATGTAAACTATAAAATCATATATAAATTTTGAGACAATAGGCACAACATTGCATAAATGCAACTAAATAACTGAACTTTGATGTACGAACACAATAAAGTGCAAAGCAAATCGAATTTGTAATCAATTTTTGCAGACATTTGTATAATATGAAAAGCAAAGTTTAAGTAGGGATTGTGTTGTCGTTGAATTTTTATGATGCTGGTAATAATGGATTAAATGCCACCTTCAACATTGAAATAATAAGCTTGAAACAACGCATTAAAATGGTAAGGATAAGGCATTGGAGAAATTAAACACAAATTCAAAATTAAAAATCTATGTTGCAAAATAAATAACAAAATGAAGAGGAAACCTTCATATTTCTGTCAAGAAAGTTAGAGTGAAAGTCAGTCGGAGAAAGTTTCATAATAGTCATAAATTTAATTAGTCAATAAATAATAATTAGGTATATTTTAGTATACAATGGCTATAATATTAGTTACTTAACACGAACATAACATCCGTTTAGTTTCGACAATAAGTATTTCACTTTTTAAGTACTTTTCATAAATTACTAATTAACAGTACTACATTTTTAAGTGAAGATTTTAAGTAGACGAAGTAAATACACGCATTGGTATAATAGATTATACTTATTATAAGTTTATAAGTATATATGCAGCTTGGTACACGAAATAACAGTACAGGACAAATGAATAAAATCTCTATTGTATGTAATTCAACGAGAGTGTGCGAGCAAATCAACGTCGGCTGTATTCACAATTTAATATTTCGGAGAAAAGACTTTTTGAAAATCAAAAAATATCGACAGTTCCCTTTACATGTCAAAGAAAGATTTTGTCCACTAATTTAGCTACTCAATATTAGTTTGAGTTATCATTAGTTCATAAAACTTGCATAAAAAGAGACATTCATTACATTACTTTTTCTAATCTGTTGGAGAGTTGGAATTGAAATATAATGATAATATATGATTGACATTGCTTTGTTTGCTGTTGTATATTGTTTGTGTAGAAAATCATATAAAGGTATCAAAGGTGTTTCAATTTAATTTTTATCTACTTGATTTAGATTTGAGATGAACATTTAAAATTCCCATCGGTTATTGTATTACATGCCAATTACATGAACTTTACTGAAAAAGAATTGTTTCTTACTTTAATATGATCTACTTTTAGATTTAAGTATGTATGTATTTTATAATTGAAAAATCATTCATGTACTTGTCAATCACTCATTCATTCCATCCCGATGTATTAGTGGAAAATGGAAGATTTACTTTTCCGTTACAAGATTTGCTCAAATTAGGGAATTAGGATTAGTATTAGTATTTTCATTTGACAGTGATTGGTTATTATGTCTGCACAAATATTTAGTGTAGCAAAATTCTACATAGAGTAATATAAATTTTCTTCAATAAAGCAATGAGACAGGAGAGCAGAAACTAAAAGTTTTTGGTGGGTCATATTGGCTAAATATTATCGTAAGGTACTTATTGTTGTTAGTGTGAGTACTGTGCAAAAAGGAGTTTCAATAGCAGAAATAATCTCGTAATACGTAGCACACTAATTATATTTAGTAGAGGTAGAAATTCATGGAATAGAGGAAAGTCATTTTGTAATTCACAATTTAAAAGTTAAAGTCATTATGGACAGCACAGCACAGGTGAGACTTTTTTAAACTGCATCCTTAGTATCATCAATACTTAATAAGTCAATTAAAATGAGAACGGATAAATATTAAATAGATTGAATATTGAGAAATCTTTCGGAAAGTCTAACTTTACAGCAGTTACTTATTCCAGTCATATTAAATAAATTTATTATTACTTACAGCATTTGTGTAAGTACGTCCTTAACTAATAGTTTTTGACTTCCATGCTCTTTTTTATTGGAGAGACTAAAGCTCCCTAACTATTTAACGTGACCTTAGCCTTAGAGTTCTATTTGTATAGATTATGTTAATTGTAGTTCTACGCTAATAAGTCTTAATCCATTACATATTTTGTCTGTCTACTGGAAAGTTAATTTGTAGCGATGCACGAACACGTTTTGTCTATCTTAGTGTAAATAGTTATACATACTACGTATATAGATAGACAGACAGAGTAAAAGTAAGCTACAGTAGTATACAGACACCAACTACTACAATTCACATTGACATTATTGGTGACCTTATTACTTTAGGCCTACAAGTATTTTTAATTGATTAGCTAAGGATTAGTAGTTATATATATATATTACGGGACTGATAAACTTTATCAGTAGACAGACACAACATCATTAACGTTAACATTAAGATTTCAATGAGCACGTCACGAACACAAACTTAAACACAGCACAAATAGAAGATTCAGTGAACAATCATGGTTTTAAAAAGACATTGAACGCATGTGAGATAAAAAGGAAGATTCTATATACTTACAATAATATTTAATATCTAATAATTATAATAATATTTCCTCTAACTATTTACACATATAATTAGGTCGTTTATTAAAACGTACTTATATAGACATGACAAGACAAAGACAGTTTTCACCAAGACATAATTACTGAAGAAATATCACTACACATTATTTATGTACGTACGTAATACAATTAATTAACATATACTTAGCAGTAACTAAATTAGTTTTCTATGTACATCATTTTGCACTGGGACTTGTCGCCTCAAGTCTTGGGGTGAAACCCAAAAGACTCCCGAGAAAAATACTTACAGTACAATACAATAAATTAAAAACAATATAAATTAACAGTTTCTCATATTATAATTTAGGTCAGTTGTATTTTATGTACCACTACATTAAGTACCTTCAGTATTTTAATGTAACTTGCATTATTGCATAATATAATATATATTTATACGTTTCACTCTCCATGACCTAACCTTCCACTATAATAGTTTATTACCATTTCACATTGCACATCTTCTAATTACTCGTCCACAAAGATTATACAAACCGCAGACGTTACATTTACATTCATCTGTATTCTACTTTCCTACATGACGATACAAATTCACGGCAAGCATCAACGTAAAAAAGTCAAGTACCACATTAGATATCATTAATATTGATATATTTATGTACGTTTTGGATTACTCTCTATGGCATACACACATTTTATTAGTCCTTAAAGATCTATTTGGAGATTCCGTCTTCCTTAAATATCTATTCTATAATACAATGACTTGTTGAGATTCTTTCATTACTCAGATCCTCTGAATCTGACCTGAAGTGAATTCACCAATTCAATGAGATTGCGAGCTCCGTGCATGTCACTTTCGAATTTTCTGAGTAAAAACCCTGAGGTAGAAAATGACGAAAAGTGACACGCTAATTTTCCATGACCTTAAAATACAATCGTATTTTTTAAGTAGATTCAGATCTTTTTGAATATTAAATTGGTACATAATGCCATTAATTTACTTCAGTGCTAACATTTATGATGATTATACATTCACTCTTTCACTATTTGTTCCGTTAATTACAAAAACACTATTGAGATTCCTAGGAACGTCTTCGGAATGTGCTTCACAAAATCTCTAGTCTACCTAGTCTTAACTATTACAACTTAATCATAACATAAATAACCATATTAATTAATAGATACGTCCCTCAGTCAAAAATTCTACTTCTCATTTCCTTTCTACTTGGAATGTACTGTCTTGATCATTAATAGAAATACATAGAGTCAGCCCGTAGTCATCATCAAGAGAGAAGGATCGAACACAAATTTTATTATAACGTAGTTAATCCCTTATCTAATGGTAGTAATCTTGTTGGTGATAGAATCAATATGCATTTATTTTGAGCGGTAAATGTTTGTCGTACACATATAAAACGAATGTACGAAAACACTTTGACATTATGAGGAAAACGGAAAAAAGTATTTTCAAAGTAATACATATTTTTGATGCTGTGCCCATTTAGGTGGCGTTTGTTGAGATCATTGGAATTCAAGCAATCCATTGACATTGCAGTAGACGCACGAAAGGAACACTGGCAATCAGATTTAAACAGTGTGTGTCTATATACGTAAGTTTACAGCCCATTTTGATGTAGGTACCTCGTGTTTCAAGTTAAGTATACCTTATAAGTAGTTTTCTCCTTTTGCTTTGTTTACCTACGTCTGTGGATTTCATAAATAGCTCAAATTTTTGTTGACTGTACAATTTTTTCGCAAAACAAAACTACTACATATTTTAAAAACTAAAATACATTCCTTCGCATTTGCTATACAGTGAAATTCTTTGGCAAAATCAAAAATGAATATTACGAATCTGGTGACCAGTTTTGTTCAATTCACCATAAAATCGCTGAAATTTAGCTAGAAATACAATCTCTTAAAGCCTAGTCTTATTTCATGTGATGTACATTAATATTATTTCTAGGTTTTTTTTACAGTAATTAGTATATTAAAGTATGTAATGTTACGTACTGAATACAAAAAGTATCATTGAGAAGAGATCTTGTTGCGGGTAACCGACTTTTCGTCGAAATGTGATTGATGATGATTGGTTAGCTTTACTGTACTTGACTGTTGAACTGTAATAGCGACAAGACAACAATGCTATGCAAAATGCAACCGTTGACTTTGATTTGTTTGACTTGACTTAATTTCAGGGGTTGGGTGGGTCTTTTTCTTGGTAATTTTTTAATGTTTAAAGTTTTTATGGCACATGGAATGAGATTTTTTCGTAGTTAGGTATTTTTTAGCTTTTAAATTGCTACTGGTCTTCTTCCTCACTTTCACCATGGCCGTACATATCTGCCAGTTTCTGGAAGCGAGGACCCCATCCATTCAAGTAGTCAAAGTCTTGTTCATTATCATCAGTCCCTAAATAAACATTTAACAAATTAATTTCATTCTAGCAACAAAAAACACGTAAAGCAGCTTGACTAATAGTATGTATTGTAAAAAGCATTGGAGACGAGACGATAGGCAAAAATGGAAAGATTGAAAGCCCAAAATGGGGTGTACCTCCGTAAGCTTCATACTCTGACAAGTTAGCTGAAAATACAATAGTTGGGAAAGATTCTTTGAAATGTCCATGAAATTTTTTTGTCCGTTTCAATTGTTATTCTTACCTGAAGCAAGCGATGAGAGAGATCCTGCTGTACTTCCACCGCCTTCGTAAGCGTAATTTCTTAGATCGTCAAATGGTGGTGCGTTTGGATCATGGTCTGCTCTTCTTTTATGGTCGTCAATAAATATTCCTACATTTGGCTCTCCTCCAGCCATCGTCTGTGGGTCTGGCATTTTCATCATGTCTAGAAGTATGCAATCCAATTAAAAATATTATGATCTTCTCAAAGATCATACTAGCTATAGGTAGTTGTTAAAAAAACTGCCTTACATGGCATTTTAGAAATCATCATTTCATGACCAGGAGCTCCGATTGGGATTTGGAGGGGTGTGATATCAAAAGCAGTCATGTCATCTTCGCCACCGCCTTCGTCATCATAATTTATAATATTTTCACGCACATCATCGTCTGGGCCGGGGTATTTAATTTGTGCTTCCCTTCTTCGGTTGTAAACGACGAAAACAAGGACTAGGACTAGATTATCATTGAAGTAAGAATATATTAATCTCAACTTTTGACATTTAGGAACATTTATTTCATCGCGTCGGATACGAACCGCCGAATGCAGAAATGAATGCACATGCAAATTAAACTGGACAATCAATTAGTTTCATAACAATAACTTTAGCTCATACATTTTCAATTATTAAGATTCATGCAAAGATCAGACCACAGTAGTATATGTAAGTACCATAGCGTGAGCAGCAACAGTGAATGTGCATTCGTTTATAATAAAATATGTGCAAAAGGATAAGTGAATCAATGAAAGGAAACAAAACCTACTAGTTTTACAGTATTAGAGTCATAAGGTACATGGGATAAGTATTATTCACGATTTCGTAGAGGGCAAACCAAAAAAAAACTTTTCTAAGTGATTTTCAAACATTTACGCAATCACTACATGACTTACTGAGCAAGACGAGAATACAAACGATAAGAGCAATGATGAAATCAGTGGACGTTGTAATAATCCCCGTTGGTTGCACTTCCAGCTCACAATCTCGTCCGTAATAGTCTCTGGGACAAGTGCATGTATATAATCGCTCATCTTCATGATTAGTGCAAGTGCCCCCGTTTCGACAAGGGCGGTTTTCCTGACATTCATTGATGTCACGGCATTCGGATTGAATAACTCGAGAACCTTGTGGACATCTGTATCCCCAGCATTTTCACCATATTTTACAGTCAATTTAATTGTTGTACTAACTACTGAAACACAATGGCTACCTTCCTCACTAAAATCTTGGACGACTGGAGAAGAAAGTTAATGAGAATGAATAGTGAAAGAAAAGTGATTAAGCAATAAGCGGTGAAGTCTCATTAGCTGAGTAGAGTACACTAAACTACTTTAGTACAAAAGCCATTCCGAAGACGTAAATATCCGGCGGTTAGTAATTATCTCTCCCAGGAGAAGCATCCGAATGTCCCCGAAAGGGAATTCATTAGCGCATCTATCGACGCTCCGATATAATTCAATAAACTATTTCTCTTACAAAGCTACTTACTAAGAATGATTAGAAGACAGACGAGAATAGCGGCGAGAGCCCCCATGCTCAGAGTCAGTATCTGACCCTCTTGGTAGAGCTCACAGTTTTGTCCCCAGTAGCCTGGAGGACATTCGCAGTAGTACCGATAAGGAACTTCTCGGTTGGAGCACACGCCGCCATTCAGACACGGATTGTCATTGCACTCATTCTTATCTTCGCATCTTTTCTCATCTGGACTCATCTCCATACCTTCGCCACAACTTCCAGGAGCAAAAGGAAGAATCACGCAAGCACAATTTTACAGATTAGTCAACAACTCAATAATTACTTCACCAACAATTTAACTACAACTATTTTGATTACTACACAAACTACAACTACGAAATCTATCAACTCCCTTATTAGTATATCCAATAAATATTACAAAATATTAGTAGATGATTTTTTAACACACTATACACTACTTTAGAGCAAATCCCTTTTTATACAATTCTCAATCAACTGGAAAAAATAGAACACAACCTACGAAGGAAATTAAAATTCTACATCAATTACACAGGTAGATACAAATTTTTACACAGATAATTTACATGTAATAGTTAGTCAAACGAAGTAGAAACAAATTTACGTAGTGAGTTAGTATTGGAAAAGGAATCCAATTCCGAACAAGACTTTAGTCTAGATTCCTTTGTTCTTTGAGAACACGGACTAATTCTTTTTCTTTCTATTCTTGAACTGAAATCTATATAATTTTATATGACTGGAATACTTACGCGCACTCATATTCGTTCCACAAGTCAACACATTCAAATGGAGGAGGGCAAATAACATTGGCACAGGGCTTATTCGACGGACAATTCTGAGCCAAGTTCCTTGCCATTGTAGCCTGACCCCATTGAGTTCCATTTAGTGCCGGTGGCAATGGCAGATGTTTTCCTTCCAAGCGAATATCGTCCAAACAACCTAAAAATATTTTATAGGACATTGTAGAAAATGCTGGAAGGGATTTGAAGAACGTTGAACCAAAAATAGTCATGCCTTTCTGGTAGTCAGCGTAGACTTCAAAAGAACGATGTCCAGTATACTCAGCCTTTCCTCCAGCATAGACGCCCTCCTGTTTGTCCACAAGCATCCATTGGTGTCCTTCGAATCTGAATGACTCATTGTACTTTCGGCCTTCTCCACCGTCAAGCTCTAACATGGCCACAGATCCGTGTCTCGAAACCTGCGATGCAAATCTTTGTTATTTTCTACATAGCTGAGCAATGGCAAAAGCCTGTTCCCCCTCCAGTCAATTAACTATTTTCTTTCGGTTGAGTAATAATAAAAAGAGACCTTAGCTGTATGCCATTGACCATCGTCCACAGCGACGTAGGACAGCCATAAGCTCTTTTCCTCCGTTTTCAAACTGTTCAGGTTGTACTTGAAACGAAGTCTGCTATCTTTGATCTTTAAAAGTCACAAGAAATATTCCACCTTTAGATTCACGCTCTACTTCTCTTTCCTTTACTTTCCCCTTTCTCTCTCGCTCTCGCTCTCATCAACAGGGAAAGTCCGAGAAAGTCAGAAAGTAAAGAGAAAGCATATGGAAATGGATTTGTTAGGTTCATTCTATAGATTATAGTGTAAGTAACAAGTAAAAAACGTATCTCTGTGGAAAATATAATGGAATACAATAGGAGAGTTACAGTATCGTACCTCCAAAATCCCATACTCCCTATTATGTTGGTCACTGATGCGAAATAGTTCACCGTGGACCTCCCTCGTGCGGAATCTCAGTTGGATGAGAGTAACGAACTTATCGGGCTCAAAGGACAGTGCGTATTTAACGTAGCTCTGTGACTTGAATGTCGTCGGAATTGTAGGAATGGTACAGCCCGGACCCATCCATCCGGGTTTACACTCACAACGTGGGTCATTAAAGCTTCCTACACACATCCCGTGCTCTGAACAACGGGATATTATATCATTGCTTAAACAGGCGTCTTCGATAGGTTGACATCCTCCGATAGCCTTGTGTCTCCAGTGTCCAGGGTTCGCCAGATCGTACAGCTAAAGAACAAATACAAGAATCACATCATTAAACATTACTAATGGCTCATCAATACTGATTGTAAGATTAGGAGAGCCGAAGAGACTTGCCAGAACACAAACGCTAAATAAATGTAAAGTAATCTATCTGCGGAGTGTGTGTAATGTGTGGAGATAAAGTAATGCTTACTAGACTGTTGTGAATCAGATTCCGTATGCATCCCTCGAAGGATTTCGTGGTTGGCATGTAGCGCCACAGATACATGCTCGGATCAAACTGCTCAATAAAAAGCCCTCCGACTTGCAGAGGAGTGTTTACATTGAGGTACTCATTAAACGGCGGGATTTGTCCTTCCGCTTGGCAACTGGCACTGTCAAATACAGTCGGACTCCCGTCATCTGCTTCATTGATTCTTGCCGACTTGCACAAGTCCACGACCATCCTCACGTTCTAACAAATACAATTTCTCCAGTCAATCTCAACGCTCTTTTCTCACTTTCATCCTCACAAATGGAAAAGAGAGAAGAAAAAATCGCTGAGTAACTAACAATAAGTTGCTAACTAAAAGCTACAAGTCTAAAGACGAACCTCTGTGTCCCAGAAAATATCCACTCGGTGCCACTCCCCGTTTGAAAGTGATCCATTAGGCTTCACCCGCAGCTCCAGAGTTCCAGAGCCGAAATCTATCAAAAGTCGAGGTTCGCCTTTCTCAAGCTCCAGAGATATAAAATCCGACAGGATTATTTCATCGGACTCTGGTGCTACCATTGGACCATTGTACAGTAATAAACCATCTTCTCTCTTGGTTATAAATTCAATGCTTAAATGAGATTCTTCACACATTTCCAATGGAGGGTACCATGCCCAATCGTTGGCTCGGAATGTTCTGCTGCTTATTTGACACCGTGGACCATCGTGTCCTCGAGGACATATGCACCTAAGAAAATAATGGAGCAGAGATGTACTAAATTATACTGTCTGAAAATGTCGACTGAAAAATATCGCTAATATTTCATAACTTCCGTCATAGATCTTACATTGGACCAGATTTGCTTTCAATGCAACGACCGCCGTTGTAGCATTCGAATTTCTTGCAAGTGTCTCTCTCCTTTTCCGAAAAGTTTCTTGCTCCGCACATGCACTCAGCTAGCGTTTCAATTCGAACACCCACTAATGCTGTTTTATTAGCATTTACAGTGTAGGGGAGAGGGCTGATTTCCACGGAATTTGTGCAGGATCCCTCACATACTTTGTTTTCGTATAGACATTCGTCGATCCCTACCATCGTGATGTTGATTCCTACCTCTCGCTCAATCTGAAAATTATAACAGTACATTAAGTATCAGAGGATAACATCTCACTTTCCCCGGAGAGCTCCATTCCATTTGGGAAAAAGCCTTTAGGATCACGTAAGGGAAAGAGTGCATTATCGATACATGAACTTCCGGAAGATCGTGCTGTCGGTTAACTATTACGAAAAGCTTCCGTAGGAGGGATACGCTGAATTAACCAACGACGATACTTTCAGGAGCATTCATAGTAAAGGATTTAGGACTCCAACAGAAAACGATATCGCTTACCTCCTCCCTATGAAGAAGAACGATCCCATTAAGTTTCACGGCTTTATAATAGGGAGATCCAAAAGCAGAGAAACGAACGTCAGTAATTGGCGGACGCCGTTGTTTGAGCTGAACACTGAATACGTCCACTTTAGTTTCATCTGTTCCTAGAATTTGTGCCAATTTTGCCCGGAATTTTTGTGCCTTGCTCTTTACAACGGACTGAGTCTGCAGAAATGAAAACATAATCGAACCTTATAATTAAAAATCCCTATTCAGCAGAATTAATTAATTTTCGCGAGATAGGAGATAGAACCCTACTAATTACTCAACAAAGATTTACTACGCACTTTGTATTCCCAAATACGGATGAAATCTTCATCTGAAATGCCATTAATTCGAACAGAGCCAGCATTGACAACTGCCTCGTGAGGAATTTCCTTCACAATGACAGTCACGTTGGCAGCAACTCCCAGTTGAGTGTGATAGCGGTCGAAAACTTTGAACTCAAGCTCGTATCTGAAACAGAATACATTTAGATTTAGAGCGGATTCGCAAAAATATGTAAATTGAAATATTAGCATAGTTTCCCTTGCTAATTCATTCTTAAGTGATTAAAAGCTTTGAAAAAATAGACACTCACTTCCCAGCTCGAGTATCTGATTTCATGGTAATTGTTCCAGAATCTTCATCCAATTGGAATCTGGGATTCGCAATTTCTGGCTCTTTCCAGTAGAACTTCTTGTCTGGCAAATCCCAATCGTCCAAGTCGTATACATAAACGCGTCCGATTTCAGTGTCCGGATTCATTCCCTGCAAAAATTCATTAAGTTTACAGGCTTATTCCACTAAAAGCTAACAATTGTCTATCTAGCCATAATATCAAGTGCCTACATTCATTTACATTAGCTGTAGCTCCCTAAGGTACATAAATAACAAATGACGATAGTTTGTTATTCAAATTAATTTCATTTCGCAGAATCCTTACCATGTAGTTGTAAACAAATATTTCTTTGGATCCAGGCTGCATTTTATTGTCGTTAATGTCACCAATGATAACTGTAAGTGTACTCGTCCCGGACATTGCCGGATTCCCTGAGTCCTTAATGACAATCGGAACCAGAAACTCCTTTCTTTGCTCTCGGTCGAACATACGAAGGGACGAGACAATAGCCATTCCATCTCCGTTTGCACCCTCTGAGTAAGAGAAAAAGAAATGAAACCCGGATATATTAGCAGAAAGGAAATCACCAATTTACGACCTATGCTGCGAAATAGACTGTAACAAATAGAAAACACCTTCCAAGAACAAACACTTGTGTCCCGATTTCTATACTTACACGGACAAGAGCAGTAAATTAATAAATTGGCGACCATATTTCAGATTATCGCCGATTTTGATGTCTATTTATATAGTTCGTGCCTTTCCGAACTTTTTATAACACTTTTACCCAAGTGAGTTTATAAAAACGAAAGTGTGGTACTGTCCGGGTGGGTTGAGATTTCCTAGTTTTGTTACAGATTCAAGAATTACGGCATGAACTTACTTGGATCGTGTTCAACTTTGAAAGATGCTTTAATTTCGTCCGCTGCATTCGGGTCCATTCGGAATGTAAATGGAGGGCCGTTGCCCTTCGAACGATCATCATCATCCGTCGCTAACACTTCCACAACTTTCTTCGGTGGTTGATGTTCCGGTAGCACTGGCCTGTAATCCTTCAAGAACGTCGGAGCATTGTCGTTTATATCTTGGACAATCACTGTCAATGTAGCTGTCGCCGTTTTTGGTGGGACACCGTCATCAATAGCCAAAATTTTCACCTGAAGAAAGATAAGACCGTGTCATTTTAAAAGAATAATTGTCCATGGTTTTTCATCTAGCTAAAGCTTCAACAGTGACCTGTAACTTTTTACTTTAGAAAGTAAGGTATTAAAACATTGTGGAGAACGCTAATGAAAATAGGTGTAATTTTTGCATATTCAGCTTACAAATGTCTAAAGTTAATAATCCATAGCAGAATTGAAAAATAGCGTTCAATAAGAACAATGTGGAAACACAAAAACTTTTCAGAAACTGCTAAGATTCGAAAGATTAAAAGTTACAAGGAAAATCTTACTTGATGCCTGGGAGTATCTTCTCGATCAAGAGCCCGCTGAATAGTGACAGTTCCATCCTGATTGATAGAGAATTGTCTCTTACGATCTGAAGTTCGATCAATGGCATAGGAGACTTTGCTTTTGCCTCCTTGATCCGGATCGGTAGCTTTAAACGTCTCAAGACTTTTCCCCACTTCCGCATTCTCATAAACTGACACCTCAATATTTGGCTTCTCAAACAGTGGCTTGTTATCATTGATATCCCGCAAAGAGACTTTGACCCAAGCGTATGCTACATGATATTTGTCATTGTCATTATCATCCCCTTTGTCATTGACTTGAATTCGGAAGCGGAATCCTCCGCTCTGTAGCGTATCCTCATAGTCAAGCGGTTGAACAATTTTCAGAGAGCCAGTTCCATCGTTATTACGTACCATTGTGAACTTGTCTGCTCCCAAACCGCTGTTCTCCAGTACCTGAAATCATTTCACACACATTTATTATGCATTTTGCGGCTTTTAGTTTCCATCAGTTCACTCAACTTTCCTTTTTCCCCACATGAAATAACATTTCGCAAATGAAATATAGCTTCTGTAGAGTTTTTGCTAGAAACCAAGCAGACTCGTTTCCTTTCTTCACTTTCTCTATCCACACACACGCTCATATATAGAGCCATAGAATTCTTCCCTTTTACAGTTGTGCAGACTGTAAAGAATGAGTGGACGTAATGGAGTATAATAATTATAGTGTATCGCAGTATTTACTTTATAGTGGAACTTGTTGGTCTCATCTTCATCATGCACAGTGACGGTGAGTATAGGAGTGTCAGGAAGAGTTTGCCCATCCGTCTCATCCACTTCCGTGTACCATTCATCTTTCGTGAAATGCGGAGGCATGTCATTGATATCTTTGACCCGGATGGAAGCCGTTCCCGTCCCTGTGTACAAAATACCAAGTAGCAAATCATTCAAATGCTCCCTAGCTTTTTCCTCTCTCTGTGATGTGATCTCTACTCTATCAATTATCCTCCACACGAATTCTGCTCCACTAACTCCGCTTCTCTTTAATTCCGAAACCATTAGACCCATTTACTTTATCGACCCCAAATGACGATAAGTTAACCAACTATTAAAATGGAATTTTAACTTCTGTCTGTTCCCGAAACAAAATTCAGTATATAGGTATTGCGACTAGAATGACTATGACTAACGAATAATTTTCATTCTGGAGAAATCCATTGTGTTATCCAATTCATTTGACATTAAAATGTTAAAATTCGAAACAATTCCAGGGCTCAATAGCGAAAGCTAGCATCTATGCACTCTCCAACTGAATCATTATATAGGTACATATTCATTTAAATACTCTTAATTTCCCACAGAGGAAAATGACTTGCCTTTCAACCCCCCTCCATCCATCGCAACTACTTGTATAGAATAGTCCGGAGTCTTTTCCCTGTCCAAGCAGCACACAGCAGTTTTGATGACACCAGTATCAGGCTCGATCTCAAATATTGGCCTGCCTTGTTCCTCGTCAATCACATTCTTCTCAATAGAGTAGGTTAGCTTAGCATTTGTCCCTTCATTTGGATCGTCGTAATCCACAGCCGTCATAGTCATCACCACCATTCCTGTTGGGAAAATTCCAAATTGCCTTAGATTTCGAAAAATACGGACTAGAAGGAGAAAGAAGTAAGCGCGTGCTTGCAGAAAGTACAAAAGTATTCAGCTCCTACTCTCTGCTGATGAGTTCATGAACTCTCAAAGAATATTTTTTAAATCTAATGCTAAAATTAATGATTGTCTGTAGAAAACGTTGATGGTCTGTCTGATAAGTCCTTTTGTTTGACCCAGATTAGAACAGAATGTTGTACAAGAGTTAAACACAAAAGAAACTACAACTGCTGCACTTGCAACATTTATCTCATTATGATTTTAAACCCGTATTGTATTTAACCAATTCCCAACTTCCCCAGTCACATCTTGAAAAGCTTCTGAATGACCTAAACTTTTGAGTTTAAGCTACTCACTCCTTCCGACAAGAAAAAGTTCGGCAAGTGTAACTAAAAGTTTGAAAGAAAATTTAGAAAATTGTCGCCAACCCAAAAGGCTAAATAGCTACTGACAATATAGACAAGGAGTAGTCGGTTCACATTTACCTAGTACAAAATTTTGTACTACGTAGCTATTCGTAGATATTCATCAGCTCAACATCATTATACCATGTACCTACCTTATATTATAATTATAATTATGCAATCTAATTATGTACACTTTTCTCTTAAGTTTAGTTGACGCCTGCAGAGCAAACCGCTTCCTTCACGCTCTAGATTAATAGTAACGCCTGTTCTTCGTGTTAACTGAAGAATAAAATGACAACTTTCTATGTAGAGAAAATATCTATGTCGTCCTAAGACGCAATCATACTTGATTATCTTCAGTATAATGTCAGTCTATATTATATTATTATCTTAGTACTTTATCTAAGAGAAACATTGCGTTGCGTTGTTTGTTATTATAAATCTGAGATTAGACTTTCCCTGTGTATATATAACTAGTATACAGATATAGAGACATGATATTACAAGAGGACGGAAATAATGTCGGATATATTAGCTGATTACATTATAGCTCGCTGAAAGGAGAAAGATAACAAAGAGAAGTGGCGACATAATTAAATTATAAAAAAGTGCGAACCTGACGTTCCGTTCTCTGTGACATTGCCCACATAAACGCCTTGAGGGAAGATGGGAGCATTGTCATTGATATCTTTGAGATTAACTTGGACATCACTGTAGCCGACAAGCCCCTCGCCACCTTCATCTTGAGCAAACACTGTAAAGCGCCATTGAGCTCTTCCATTCGGTTGATCTCGATCCAATGGCTAAAAGCATCAAATAAATCAAGATGAGCTTTGCCCTCTCTTTCTTTTCTCCATGTCCCTTCCCTTCCACTCCGAATTCGGCTTTCTCTCATTTTCTCCTCTTTCACTGTTTACAGAAGCCAGGACAGTGTGGAGGGCCGAGAGAGAGAGAAAGAAGAGGAGGAAGACTTGCAACTCCTCAAGCCAACAGAACAGACAAAATGTGGAGTAGCTCCTGATATGTAATGGAATGCGAGCAAAGAGCTCTCAAATCAAAATCGAATCAACTCAACTGAGTTTTATTATGTTATGTTCTTAGATATTAATCTTGGCTTGGCGAAGCGGCGAGAGATTAGACAGACAAGGAGCACTGAGTAAGAATTCTAGGCCAACTCATATCTCCGTGTTTGCTAAAAGGCCCGTCTCCATTCTCTTCTGTTCCAGTAGGCATACTACGGGTATTTATAGTCTTATTGGCTCTGCCGGACCTTGTTCTTTATCATCAAGATAAAGCGAATAAATAGTTCAAGATATACAATTGATAGGATTACTTGTGTATACCTTCAAGACATAAATTTCTCCGGTGGTGCGATTGATGTCAAATTTGCTATTGGTTGGATTATCCGGATCGATCCCTTGGCCGGTCAAGAAATACACTATATTCTGTGGTCTATCCCGATCTCCGTCGTTTGCGGTAACCTGCGTGGACGAGTTTGTAAAATTTCATTAGTCTCTTCACGCTAAACACGTCTCGTATCTTTAACGCAAGCCAAAAGCTCTCCACGCAAAAGGATTTCAATGCATACGTCCAACAATACAATAACACATCTTTTCTTTTCAAGGAAAACGAAGACAACAGACTTTCATCGTATCCGCCTCCTTTTTTTACATTCTCCTCACCAAAAAAGGCAAATGAAAAATCCCCAATTTCATTTGTTTCCATTTAAATTAAATAAATAGAAGGACTGTGTTTTTTCGTTTTCCTTCCAAAGAAAATCTCTTAATCCTCCCGTCTGCAAAACTCATTAAACTTAGAGACTAAAAAGCTACAAATCACGATCACAAAAAGCGCCTTGGTATTCTTTCCTCTGATACATTATAATGAAGCCAATTTTAAAAATCCACAGTAGCGTTACTAGATTAGACGTAATGTCTTTCAAGGGCCATTAAACACTTCATGCATAAAATTAGTTATTGTTTTTTCAACTTTTCTACAGGACGAAACTACCAGATAGAATGTAATCACCGATGTGGACATGACTGGCAGCACTAAAACACTCTGAATACCATAAAGTACAACACAAGATACAATTATGCTTCTAATAATTTCTTCTTTCAGGAAAGAAAGTAACATCTACAGCTCTCTTAGCTTACAAACTACAATAACTAATGATCTTATTTATTTTGCCAAAAAGACCATTGCCAGACTCATGCAAATGAAGCTCTTTTGTTATTTGCTCTACAACCAACTACTTATGAACAAATCAAGACTTCCCAGCACCAGAATCTCGACTTACTCAACTGACAGTCACAGAAAGCTTTTCTTTCCCTTCCTTGTGGACACTTATGTCAAAATCCAGCTTAGTCCATCGTAGATTACAATGTTTACTTTCTTCGTTCACATTGTTTGTTCAACAGAAACGATTGTATGTTACCCATTCAGTGAAGCCAGACTAGATTTAGTAAATATATTAGCTACCGTACCTATACATATCCGTTCTATTGTCATTATTTACTCTGTGCATTTCCACTTTAATATTTAGTACGTGGGAAGAGCATTGTCGTTAAATGCCTAAGTAAAAATGTCACCGCGGAGAAATGCTATAAGTTTTCGTTAGTATAAACCGTCGCTATCAAAGAAAAACACATGCTAGGGAATAAAACAAAGCAACAAACAAAATAGAGTCAGAGAAAGGCAACAAAAACAAAACAAAAAGGGTGAGCTACCTTCAACAACTTAAGAGGCAACGTTCCAGAGTATTCCTCAGCAATTTCGGCCGTGTAATTAGACTGACTAAACACGGGCGGGAGGTCGTTCACATCGAGAATTCGAATAACAACTGTCGTCTCATTCTCATTCAAACTGTCCGATGCAACCAGAGTCAAATCATACTGAAAACAACAAGAGGTAACAAACGAAAAACAAATCAAATCAAAGCCATGCTGTGCAATGTCGCGGTGCTCTATACACAAAAATGTAATAAAAGAAACAGTTAATTACATACAGGGGGATAAGTGACTACAAATAACAAGGTATGTATATGTACGTATGTACGTACAAAAGGTTTCGGATACAATAAGGAATTCCAGTAATGAAGGAAAAATTCTAGAAAACTGGGTGACTATGTATACGAGGAGTAAACAAAACAATAAAAATAGAGAAACAACATGACAAAACAAAAAAAAACTATAAAGAACAAATGAGAACTCCGAGATAATTAAAAAATATTGAAGTTTAGTCGTCTGTAGTCTTTTCCGTCCTGAAGTCCTATGAAACGTAGTAATATTTAAACATATAAAATTGCGTGTGCAATCATAAAATGTCTACGCATTGTCTTTGTTAGAACATGGCGTGATTTACATGTAACTCTGGATAATTACTTTCTTCTTCCTTTTTATGACAACACAAATACTTTACAAATTACAGCTACAATAAATTATCCCATATTATGCATGTAAAACTGGCTACACTTTTTATTTCCTACTACAAAGAGTAGTCAGAAATGAATTCTTGTCGAAAATAGTAAACCAACACATTGTTCAGTCTCTTAGAGTGGAGAAAGTTAGAGAAAGCAAGCGATGATAGTGCGGAGTGAAAAGAGAAATTACATAGTAGATTCTCGTGATGTTGTAGTGAGCCGTAAATTAACTAAAGGCAATCGTGTTAATTTAAAAGGAATGAGAACATCTGTAATGTTAATTTATTTAAGTGTGTTCTAACGGAACATTGATGGAAATGTCACTTGACTAGATCGTTAGCAGTTAATTCCCAATAATTCCAAATTAAATGTCAATAGAACGCGTAGGACGTGAAGAAATGGCCGTTAGGATGAAATGAAGTTGAAAAGGAGCTGAGAAAGTTGATTTTTATATTGGACAGCATCCGTTCGTTCAGCAGTGTTTAGCTCCAAGTCTGTTAGGTTGGAAACTAAGTATTTTGGATTGAATCGCTTAGGTCGTACATTACCGCACATTGGAGTTCTGACTGACTATTAGTGCTTTCACTAACCGAGGAGCAGAGAGAGAGAGAGAGATAGAGGAGCATCTCCGTCTGTGGACTAGAGGAAATGGAGAGTGACACGATATGAGATGAGAGTGGGAAGCGGATGAGGCAATTGCCAACCACAAATGATTGGAGCCATTCAGCGACTCGTAAACGTAAACGTTGAGGACTCTCACGTAGTCATCTCCAAGACGTTCATTGTACGCAGCCTAATGTAACGTAGTAACTATCTTTTACTTTACATGGAACTTCTACAACTTTCTTCCAATAAAATATTCCTCGATTTTGTCTTGTCTTGCTTTTTCCATTCCAACTCTGCTCCTAACATCCTCCAGCCACTTATACTATCATCTATGCTAGCTACGAGGGAAAAGAGTGAAAAGCGATATATATATGTCTTTATGCTGCTACGTACGTAAATAGGTAAATGGGATGTGGTGTACGTGTGTGTACTCGTTCTTGTTCGCAATGTCTTGTACTGTATGTACGGACTTTCCTCTTGACTTGACCAAAGACATAAAAACTAGCAGCTTCAAGTCAGTTGCAATTTCCTCTCCGTTTATCCTTTCGGCAAGAAAAGCGAAGACAAGACAGACACTCAGAGTGGACCATCTAAACCAAACCAGAGCAATTTGAACGGAAAACGAATAAAGCTAATAGTAGTGCCTACTTCCCTTCCCTCTACCTTATGTACCTACTGTCTGTCTATAAGACGCAAGTACTTCTGTTGTAGTAGGCACTAGAGAAGTCTAGAGAAGTCCGAGCGGACTTTCCCCCATCCCGTGCACTTTCCATCCTCATCTAATCGTAAGTAGATTGTAGAGACGGGAGCAAACCAGGGCAAACCAACAACCCTCACTCGCACTTGGCTTCCAGTCTAAAAATCCTTGCATACCGACAGAATCCAATACAAATATAAGTGTCGGCCCTTTTGCCATTTTTACGAGACTAGAAAATCCATAAAGATACTCACTCCCAACATTCCGCTTCCTCTCATACCTAAACACACTTCAAGGAAAACTAAGTCCACTTCTTCGAGGTTTCTGACCTATACTCTCCAAATCTAAACTACTTATTTGCATTCTAAACAGCCTGTACCCACTATTTACCGTGAATACATCTCAATAATGGATAGTTAAGCATAATGCACAATGAAATCTAATATAACATAAATTCATATACTATGATACTTTAAGAGCAAAAGTACTAAATTCCAATATCATAATAATATTCACAAAGCCTTTCCACCCATAAAGGTGCTAATATAATAGGATGAGGATGTAATTCTTACGCTCTCCAATAATGGTCGTTGCAACAGATTTATCCTCATTGCATCTTTGTTTTGCATCATCATTGCATATTGTTATGCAAGACTGGCAATGCTAACAATTCCTGATTCAGATAATAGTTACAAAAGTATTTTCCTCTTTGTGTTGATGCCAACAAATGGCGAAAAAATCAATAAGAAAAACATTGTATGTGGATACATGGATTTACTACACAACAAAAGCAGACTTCAGATCTAGGGCAAATGTCCCTTTCATAGCTGAGCATCCAATATACACTTCTCTATGCATAAATGATGTCATTTGTAAACCAAATGCTTGACTCGTAATTCACATGGATCACAGAAGAAATGGTTTTATTTCACTTACAATGTTCAATAAAAAATTCAGTATCAGTAAAACCTGCTGCAGTTCATTGCTCTCTCTGTGTTTTGTTAAATCAACTGTCTTTGGCTATTTTAAGATTTGAATTTGAATATTAAGATATCAATGTAATCTTCATAACCCTAAATATAATACATCTCTATCAGAACAGAAATACACGAGAACTTACATTAAAAAAACTTTGAATTTATACTTCAGCGAGATTCTATTGTTCTGTAATTTTTCTTAACTAAAAAGTAAGTGACATACTATTTCGATGCAACAAAAATAGTATTTGCAACATGTAAGAAATAATAAACCATAGTAAACGGATATAATAAAGTAGCGGAAAATTCACCTATAGGAGAGATTCTAGGAAATGCTAAGTTCAAAGGCTAGTGTCTTGATTCAGATATTCCACATTAAGGATGATAATCCAAATTTATTATTATTTTATTTTAATGATATTACCAAAATTTAGTGCCAAAACAAATAACAATGAACCTTAATTAAAACAAATCTTTTGGCCAAATAGCACATATTGGTTTATGGTAACTGTAATAGGATTCGTAAAACCATGTTTGAATATGTTTACTATTAGAAAAAAAACAGTCAATGTGTGTTCCACCGTCGGTAGATGAATCCTGAATAGAAAGATTTGAAGCCAAATTAAGGGAGCG
>JAAAYG020012408.1:0-22676 GCA_009936455.2 Tomocerus minor
CTTAACCTAAAGTAAAATGATTTCGATGTTCGGGAGGGTGGGGAATTTTAGTCTTGCCAGTAATTGATTAGACAACTTTCCCATTCGGGTAATATTTTCATTTTGTCATGTTTAGATTTTCGATTTTTGGAAATTAATTCCATGTATTTGTATTGAAATTGATGCATAAAACTTCATTAATCATAAGATACATTTTTATTATTTCTATTCTAATTGCTATTTCTTACCTTCACACCAATAACGATTGGATTTAATAGTAAAACTAAATATTGATAGTCGTTTATTTATATGTTGAAGAAATAACATCTATTGTTAAGATCTAGTTTTCCCTAATTGCTGGTTCTGTACCTCAGCATTGTCAACATAATATTATATGAACAATGAGTAATTAATGAGTTAGTGTTCATTGTCGAATTCTGGGCTGAAAATCTAGAAGCAGAATAAAGTAAGATTTCATTGTGGAATATTGCACTTATAATTGTTAAGATTAAAATTTAAAAGCACGAGACATGCGAATTCCTACGATAATCAGCGCTGATAATGTTATAAACATTGACAAGTCCCTATATAGTTTCATGAGTAATAATAGTAATATTATAATTAAGATGTGATGTTATAAATAGTTATATAGTCATAGTTGGGTAATTTATGTTTTGTTTGTGATGTACGTTAAAATAATATGGTGATACTTCATATCGGAATGATAATAATATGTTAATTGCGTACGCAGCTATGTATAAGGGCTTTTATATTATGTATTAATCTTAACAACACATAATTGTATTTGTTTCGAACAAATTCAACCCCGAAACAGTCAATAGCTAGTAGCCAATACCCGGGGTTTTAGATGAATATACCTATATAAGAAAACCATGGAGTTTTCATTCCCTTGAAATGATTTTGTCTCAATTTTACTAGGCTACTATAATTTCACAGAACCTTATTGTCTACAGAATAATAGATGAGTCCAAGGGGGACTATGGCCTCCCCCTTGAAATATATTGCCACAAAACATGGTCAGATGTCCCTTAGATTCTGGGGAAAAGAAGGGACTTTGGAATCCTCCAATTTCTCCGCTTCCAATATTCCCAGCAGTTGAATGGGAGCAAGGGAAGACTAATTGTAAGGAAAATAAAATTAGATCATAAAACTTCAATGGGACATTTTGATATTTCGTATTTTCCCTTATGTATATATGGTTTGAATGGGTGATAATTTTTGAAATTGCCCTTCTTATCTCTACATTTTTCCGAAAGCACCATTGGAATTGTCCAGGAATTAACAGTTTTACAAAACATTGAAGTTATGGGGTTGTTACATAGGGAACACTCCCCCTTACCATGATGTATCGTGTCCCCATACACAAAGTTGTGATTGGGAATTCTCTGCACTCCAACAATCATTATAACAGGCTTTTAAAGGTCAGTAACATGATTTTTCGGTCTTCCGACATTAAACAATGATATAAATATGCCAAAAACTATGAATTTAGAAATCATCTATGATTGCATCGTTTATTTTCCAGACAGCGCTATTTTCATTGAAGCTGTTTATGAATCTGTACGTTACGTAGGTTCCATTTTCTCCTATTAGCTAAGAAAATACATTTTTTCAATGATACAACTGTACCACAATAATTGTCGGAACCCACTCTGGTTTACTATTAAATTTTTATATGTTCTACATGTGATCGCCGATGAGGTGAATATATTATAAAGAATACTCCAAACAATGCGATAAGAAGTTATTTGCTGTAGTTGATAGTGGCATTGACCATTACAATTGGCAAAGGTGTTTAAATATGATATTGTTTGTAAACAACGGATTGTATGGTACTACCTGTCTGTATCAATCACCCTAGATAAAGGTACAAAAATGTCACAGTCTAAAAACTGCTCTTTGCATTGATTTCATTAGCCGACATAAATTCTCTAGCTGACTATTTCAAAAAATTAATAATAATATGTAATCAAGTGACTAGTAGTAGCATGTAACAATAACGCGGTCGTGAGACGCTAAAAAATCTTTTGTTATGCATACCAGTAGTATACACCAGTAGTATATTATATACCAGTAGTACCTACCTTAACTCAGAGTATGCATTCTTGCAAAAATTAACAATAGTATCATAAATTTAACAATGAATCGTTTACTATTACATTGTGTTTACTTAACCACAAGAAAATGCATCTAGTATGAAAGGAATGAACATGTAAAGCCCTAACATTGCTAGTTACTAATAAGGAAATCCCTTTGTAAAATAATTTGCAACAAGAAGACATATTTTACTAGACAGCCACTAGAGAGCAATGTATGAGAATTAGCAGTCCTTTTCCATCTCAGTTCGTTTGTTTACCACAAACCACATAAATAAATCAGAAAACATAAAAATCCTAATGGATTTATCTAATCTACTACATTTTAGAAAAATCTCGGAGTAGTACATATAAACTTACTACTGTGCCTACATGAATAAAATTGCTTTTTTAAATCACAGAATCTTTAGTAGTTACAATAAGTAGTAAATAGCTGTATGTAATTGAAAATAGTGATTCATTTACATATTATTAAGCATTATTATTTGGTACAAACAAAAGAGATATGCACGAAAACTCACGCCTTCTGCTTTGGTAGCTGACTTATGTGTTTATCATTGTTAATCTGAAGCTCATTTACTCAATTGTGCTACATAGACATATTTTTAATATGCTGAGATCAAGCCCAACTATTCTACTATCATAAATTAAGCTCTACAGTTAAGCTTTTCATTTATTGCGTGATTTTTCTTGTTTTCCGTTGCACACACTCACACTTGCAGTATAGAAACCCAAAAGCTTAACGAAAAACTTACAAAACACTAAGAAGCATGCAGCATAGATTTCCGAGCCAAGTATTAGTATCTTGTGTTAAAAAGCACTAAATGCACAAAGATAATTTAGGTTTAAGATTTAATATTGCAAGATGAGAGGACATTACGTACTTGTAGTCTTACGATGAATGTACTAACTTACATTAACTGCTAATAAATCCCTTTATAGGGCACTAAAATAATAATTACTGATTGTACATGGCAGCTATACACGAGTAAAGTTCTTATTCTTTAGTAGTAGATTTATAAAATGCCATTGTATCCTGTGATCTATCTTCTTTGCTCTTTCATACGCTCACTCCAATAGCAATATATGCTGTACAGGTGAAACAGAGTTGAAAAGAACGCTTACTTTTGTTAACTATTAGTTTAGTAAATATGATAATGATAAGAGTCTGGTCTTAAGAAGTTAGTAGGGCAGCAGGTCTCTGTTCGTAACTTTACGTGAGTAATTTATAGCTAGAACTTAAGCCACTAACAAAAGCTCTTAATGTAAAATCATTTTCTATGCTATAGACATATAAGCACATACTTATTACTGTATTATGTACAGGTAAAGTTTTTCTATTAGCATGCCGGCATCTTTTCCTCATACAGAAATCACACAACTCTCCTCTTCTCCATATCCACATGTACATATAGACGTAGTATTTCTATTCAAGAAGGATCAAGAGCTACACGTTAGATATTTCGTGTCTGAACGCAGAGTCCCGTTTCTGTTTACTTATACTAATTTATTATTTGTGCGTTACTTTCGTATATTATTATTAGTAGGAGGGCCTAGATAGATGACTTCTTCTCTTATTGTCAGAGGAGACAAAAGTTGTAAATGTGTAGCCACGAACAATAGAGTACAGGTGCAGTAAGTACAATGGCCAACAAGTTAACCCTTTCAGTATTTTCGGCTCTTCTTCCATATTCAACTGTCTAGTCGTAAGATCTGAAGAAAATCCTAAGAAAGTTGACAGAATCTACTGTTTTCTTTTCTATTTATAATCACGGATACATTTACAGCAGTTTCTCTAATATTATTTAGCTGTTTGGAATTTGGAAATCTCTCATCACACGAAAATTCTCAACAGTATCAAAAGTGGTTGAGAAGGAAGAAGAGGAAACGGCAAAAATTATCTTGGATCATTTAAAGGATACATAAATTCCTCTGTTTTGTAGGACACTGCAACAGAATCTCAAAGTGTGACGTCGCAAGTACAGCAACAGTGCAATTTCTATGTGTGTTGTGTGAAACAAGTGATAAACCGAGGAAAAAATGAGACTAGGACACAGTTTATGGCAGAAGAGACACTAACAACACTCTTTTATTTACTATTCTATTCAGTGTCATGAATGATATGCTCCACTGTGTATCTCTTACCTTGTTAACGTTTAATCACGTCTCTTCTTCATCTACCATCTTTTCCGTTATGCAATGACAAAAAATATCCTGCCTCACTATTCACAACTCTCAGTGGTAAACAAAAGGACTTTTCTTCTACTCAACAAATACATCTAGCAATTACTTCCTTGACGTTTACTATAACACTACCTTACCAATCCTCACAATTCATTCACAAATTAGTCAAGCAAGTATTTATTTAGGCGAGGCAGAACGAGATATTATTTTCAGGGCTTCTTTCCGTGTATTATGCATTCCAATGTGAATGGATCACATACATTACTGTGCTACGCATAATATCAACAGAAGGACTCAATAAAGAAATAAACTGAAGGACTAGTCTTAACATACTTTTGCGTTAAGTATTCAGTTTCGCAAGTGCATCAACATGTGTGTTTCGCATGTGTGCGTGTCTAAATTCTAAAAGTGTAAATGTGACTTATTCTTAGATATATTAAAATATCACATTTTGATACGCTGCTATTCAGCCAGCCAGACACACCAATCAATTCAGTTTTTGATTAAAATGAATTTGATGTAAAAAAAAAGCACAAAGTCATAAAGGAAGGATTATAATCTAATTAGTTTAACATATAATATTAATAAATTAAATATTTATACTAATCGATATTTTAATACTGGAAAAATCCATAAATTTTTATACTTCAATTTACATTTGAATGAAAATAGTTTAGCATCCTTAGTATTAAGTTTGGAAAGATTTATTAATTTTCCTACTCAAGTGTCATTCAAATTAACCCCGAGTACAATACACCAAACCTTGTGCGAATTTGCATAATATAATACATTTACAAAAGTATGTAGGAAGGGAAGGTGAAAGTGACGTGTGATTGATTTTGTTTATACATGTTAAGAGTAAAGTGTTATGTGGAATAAAGGGAATGTACATCTGTAAAAGGGATCTGTGTACGTGAATACTTGTACTTAATAGTTCCAGGTAGGTACTACATGAATACGTGCAATCTAACAATACGTAATCATTTTAGTATCAGATGAGATTCGCAATAAACATTTTCGCTTCTACACGAACGAGTATAGGTATATGAAGACCTAGATAGTCAACAAGTGTATGGTGAGTCTAGAGATTAGTTTTAGTGAAGTGATTACACGCAAAGTAATACACAGAATTTACACTGCCAATTTACACAGCGCAAACAGCCAATTATAAGTAAATCATTCAATTAATTTATATCTCAACTACCCCTCTTTGTTGCATTGCATGCAACGAGCACACAGACGGATTCCAATTCCTTTTCCGCTCACTTCGTTTTCTTTTCTGTTTTGTGATTTTGTGATACACATTTTCCATCGTGGAATTTCGATTTTCATTTCGTCAAAATGAAAATCAGAAACAATGGCAGTACAAAACTATGGGATCCTTTTGCAAAAACATCCATTATCTTCCTAATGGTTTCAGTTGCTTTCATTGGGAAAAACACAGCAGAAGATTCCATTCAGGAAATTCCAAACGAAAATTCTCAAAATGAAAACATCTACCATGAGAGTCACTCTTTGTTGCGTGCTGGAAGACCTACCTTTAGCAAACTTGTGGAATCTTATTCCGATGAGTCCATAGACAATGAAAATCTCAATTCATCAAGGTTAGCCTTTCGTTTTCCTCTTAATTGTTTGTACATAATATCTCAATATAATATCTTTGTGTACTAGTAATGCAATTATAATTATCTTGGAGTAATTTCAGAAGAAA
This sequence comes from Tomocerus minor, assembly GCA_009936455.2. NCBI lineage: Eukaryota > Metazoa > Arthropoda > Collembola > Entomobryomorpha > Tomoceridae > Tomocerus > Tomocerus minor. The sequence continues at coordinate 5,992 of JAAAYG020012408.1, forward strand.
ATTTACATATATTCCCACCTTCATTTACATTGTTGAAGTATAAAGTAATTTTACAGCTTCCCGAATTTTCAACTTGTTAATTATAAATTAAAAATTAATGTTCATGTTTACTAATCTCTGTTCTCCAATTCAGTTATTTCCTAATTTTCGGCAATATTTCATTAAGACTAAGGATAAAACGGGTTTTAGAATTAGGGATTTCCCTCGGTTCCCTTTTCTACGCATACCTCATCCATTTCCGAAATTTTTGTGGAATTCCTGTAGCACCAATTTTGATTACCTCAATGTGCCCCAACTTATACTATTACTTATTCCATCGTAAGCTAACAATTTGTTTGAATCCGATTTATTTTCTATTTCCCAACAAGATGTTTTAAAAATAAAACCATGTTCTAAATTATCAGAGAAGAATTCTCGGGAACTTTGAAGGTGACAATTGTGACATTCTATATATATAATATAATCATCACCACATCACATCTGTGGAAATAATAATTTTTCAGATGATTTATTTTCTCTCAAGGGTCTAATGGTCTAAATATGTCTAGTCTATGATCGCCCCATAAATATGAATTTCTAAAAATTCCATCTAATTTCTAATAGCGATAATGCTCGAGACAAAAGAAATCTCGCATTTCTATTTGGACGAGGAAGAGGAGGAAAAAGTGATGAGGCTGCAAATGCATTAAACCGTGAAGAGGAAGCTCGTACTGCAGAAGCAATCTTGAGAAACATAATAACGAACAATTCTATAAGTGAGAATGTTCCATCCGAAATTGTTTACCACGATGATCAAGCAATTGCTGCAATTTTTTCTGAGAAAAAGCCAAGTGAAGGTCCAGAGCAATCTGATGCTTTAAGAGTGACTAGGTGCAGGATATTAGAAGTCAAGTAAGTAGATTATTTCTCTGGGGTCCTTCAAATATTCGTTTCGCTATTCTTTTTTGCTATCACTTCATTACATAATAAAATGGGAATTCAAGATTTCATCAGAAAATTAGTGCTAACTGGAATGATTTGCGAATTTATTTTTTTTTGCAGCAAGCCTGAAGAAGCCAGGGATGTTCTTAAAATGCTCGAGGCAGAGAATAAACTCATTCTGAAAGCTCCTTTTCATACTATGGTGTCCATAATTACATCTTGCAAAGATTTGGACATCTCGGAACCCGAAACTTCTGAAACTACGACAAATCCCGTCGCGGCTCTATTGGCAGAAAAGAGAGTCAATGTCTTTTCAATCGTTTCAGGGATTTTGCCAGGTACAATAGATAACCACATGCTTGTCCCTCATCCTAATATTTCCATGTTCAGATTTCCTGCAATGATAATTATTAGTCATTTACTTATACCTACTTGCACACAGTAAAATATTATGCAATCGTTAATCCATGCATGCAAATAATGCGTTAAGGGTTTAACGTAAATATTGATAGCAAAAAAACAATATATAGACATACATGTGTTACACGCGTGTTAATTGCTATGAAAAAGGGGCTTTTGTTCTACTAATAGTAAATATCTTACTCACAGATTCGCTTTTAGTTTTATTGACCTACAAAGAAAGGCTTTTAATGCACTTCTGTTTGTATGTATGTGTTCTAGTATAATGTAATCAGTTATATTTATGTGTAGGTATTTTCCTCCACACACTGTGGGTAGTAGACACTATAAAAATTGAGTGCCGATTGACTGTAATGCATTGCATATTGTGAGAATTACAGAATCTAGATTTTCTATCCTGTGCTTCAGAGTTTGCAATTTCCATTGTGTGCAAATGAAATGTGTGACCTCATATGCCACGGTCGCTCATAATTATTAGCCTTTTAATTGCCGTGCTCAGCTCTGTATCTAACACGATATTGGGGTGATTCCACTGAAAAATTGTTTATTTATCCCATTCTTAACAAAGACATGCAATTACCTTTTCTTTTTCGGCAATATCAGTCAAATTCATGTTTTAAAAAAAATCCTTTTTGATTGTAATGAAATTTTTCTGGTGAACATGAAATTTTCCTATTCAGCACAAAGAATTTATGACCCCACACTGCTATATGAAAATGAGTGGGTAAAAAATATTTACAAAATGAAAATTATACTAGTTGCATGCTTATACACACCGATCCTCAATCTGGAATATTACTAGAGTTATTCATTATTACATTAAAAATTTCAAGGAGAAAATGACTTTCGAATCATCAGCAGCAATATATATGTTGTTTTTGGTTTTTAGGTACAAAATGGTGTGGAACTGGAGATATTGCAAAAGACTACGATGATTTAGGACGAGAAAGGGACGTTGACAAATGCTGCAGAGCTCATGACTTGTGCCCAACTAAAGTCATGGCTTTTAGAAATCGCTACGGACTAGTGAATTGGTCCTTTTATACAAAGTAAAAATTAATAAATAATAGATTCGACATTTAGACATTTAGTATTGGCAAATAGAAACAATTACCACAATTGTATTGCATATGGTACAATTGTAATAATTGTATTAGATTATCTAAAACTAATGGTATGAATCTATATTTTTTAGATCGCATTGTGATTGCGACGATTATTTTTACAACTGTTTGAAGAAGCAAAGAAATCCAACTGCGGAAGCAATGGGCACATTTTATTTTAATGTATTAAGAGTTCAATGTGTGGACGATGCAACTCCTGGAAGAGAAGATGCAGAAGATCGAACATTAGTGGAGAAGGACGTTCGCAAGGAATTCTGAGGGAAGGAACTTTTTAACTATTTTAATATTTACCTTTCAGATCTTACAATTGAATCTTCTACATAAATAGTCAATAGATTAACGAAACCTACTTCTTACTCCTTTAATTTAAAAGATAACTTTGAAACTTAATGTATAACTCTATACGCATTGTCTGTGATATTGCCTTAATGTAATAAATATTTAGTGTCTAGTAGTAGCTGATAATTACTGCAAAAGTAATGAAAATAAATTAAAGTATGAAAAAAAGTTCTTAGAAACGGTGCCGCAAGTTCATTAAGCGATTAAATGGAAAATTACAGTTTTTAATAGCCCAGGTGTAATCGTTGCATAAGTTATCCCATTCAGCAATGAAAATTATGAATTTGTTATTGATGAATAACTCTCTTTATTTCGGTGGGTGTACATTTGCAATGCAATAAGTATTTTACATGTGCCACCTGTTCAATTGAAAAAGAACAGTAGTGTACAATGTACCTAAAACAATTTTAGGGTTACAAATGGAAGAAATTAGTAATCACTAAGAGTTAAGTAAACAATAATAGAATGCAGAATAGTGTGGAAGCTTTGAAAAAGTATATATACAAATAATAAACGTTCTTATGTATTTATGTCAGTGCTCATTCCCATTTTACAGAAGACGCAGAAGATCCTATTCTTTAATAATATAACAATTTTTAGTGGATAAAAGTATATGATGGCTCTATAGCTAGGATTTTAACAGTAAAAGTCCGTAGGTTCAGTGCCAAAGTACCTATCTCCGAAATTCCCAATGCCTGGCATGACATGGAACTTATCATTTATCTCTGGATCAACTGCAGTCGTTATAATTTTTATTTTAGGGAATGCGTATGCAATACTATGTACACCGGACTGAGCCATCAATAGGCTAAGTAGCATTATGTTTTCCTCGGGGACATCGTGATCTAATAGGATTCTTATGGCCATCATGCTCGCCGCCCCCGTTGCCACTGTAGCGTCCATCAAAATAATATGGTAGTCTGCAATATCTCTTGGAAGTCGAAGATAGTAGAGCTATTCAAAAAAAACATAATTTTAAGCAAAATATTTTTATAGCAATTAAAAAATGACAATGCAAAGTAAAGGGATGAATTACTTCAGGCTCTCCGGTTTCAGTATTCGTCTGAATGAGAATTTTCCCGATTCGAATATTTTTACAGACATCATTAAGAGCTTGCTCCATAGTTTCACCAGCTCTGAGAATGCTCACTCCGCATATTTTACTCACACTTGCTCTCTTTCCTTTGTAAAGCACATTTTGTGGTGTCTCAACAACTACATCCTGTAAAATCACAGACAATTACATTAAAAGTGTAATAAAAATAAAATGTTCTCATGTGAGAAAAACATAGTTTTCCCAAACTTACTCTGAATGGTAAGAGACTGAGGGCGTATTCAATTACTAGTCGAATAAGTCTCTTTGAATAAAAAATAAATTCATCCCGAGGAGTGTCCATTGACCGGATGAAAGTATGAAGGCCGAGGATTTGTCTTGTGGAAGGTAAGACAAAAAGAGAATCTGGATCCTTTTGACATTCCAAAAGTTCTTTCGGCCAACTATCAACTAACTTCTCCCTTACTTTCAGTCCTCGCTGTAAATATAAATATTACTACAATAATTAATATATTGTAATTAGATGTTGTGTAGGTACTTGTATCAAATTTTCCTTCAAATCCAATAATTATTATCTTCCTACTTACAGCAGCTAATTCGCTAAGGACATGTTGAACGATGAGATTAATTGCAACTTCATTGTCGCCTCCTCTTGGAACTATTATGTCTGAAAATTATATACACAAAATTATGAGTTATAAAATTATAAAAGTTTCAAAGTAAAATATTTTCATCTCGAAAATCACCTGCATGGGCCATCTGAAATATTTTAAAAGATCATTTTAGAAAATCGTCAAGCCATAAATGCTCAATGGGAAAGTCTTGAGTTTCTAATGTATAAATATAAACATAACGCACTTGTGGAGCAATGTATACATCAAAGGCCGGTTTGACAAACTGGTTGTACTGCTTTAACACGCTTTCAAGCCCTCTTCCCCTCTCGGAAATGTCGCGCCTCAGACGCCGAGCCAGTCTTGTGTCTGCGTCAGTATCCACGAAAACTTTAACATCCAGCAGCTACAAGAATTCACACGGATGGGTTAAGCAGACATTAAAATCGATATTTACTATCGACTTTTCTCTGAATCAGCTAAACTAGGTCTCTAGGACGAAATAACATCTGACAATAGACTTTCTCTGGTATTCTAAGAATATTTCCTTACCTTCATTACTTCTGCATTGTGAAAAGTCATGATTCCTTCAAAAATAATGACATTAGCTCCATACATCGTTTTAGCATTCACCTCTCTGCTGTGTGTCACGAAATTGTAAACGGGAACTTCAACTTTTTTCCCATCTCTCAATCTTTTGATTGTGTCGATAAGCAACTCGAAATCAAAGGCATCCGGATGATCAAAATTATATTCGTCTTTAGCTGCTCTCTGATGTTGATCTTTATTTAGAACCTATAGTAATAACAAATATTTCACATGAGATTCATCATAATTTTAAGAATGAATCAAGATTTCAATGATTAAGCATGTTCACACAGGAAGATGAGTCATTTATTCCGCTGACCTTATAAAAGCAGTCCATGGACAAACGCGTCACCCATGGAATATTAAGAGCTTTGATAATCTTATCAGCAACGGTAGTCTTTCCGCTAGCCGACCCTCCACTTATTCCTATCGAGCAATGAAAAAACAACGATGATAAAGCCTTATCAGTATCAGTATCCCATATTAAAACAGATTAAAAATGCAATTAATTATTGCAAGCGACAATGTGTCATTCTATTTTCAGTCTGCGAAATGTACGTAATGGTTAGGAAAAAAAGATAAAAAAGTGTCAGTAAATCTCACGGGATCATAAAACTAAGAGTCATTGTAATTATCTAGTTATTTCTGGAATTACCAATGACGCAAGGCTGAACTCCTGCAACTCCGGCGGGGTCGTACCAAGGAGGACGACCGGCGGTGTAAATAGTTCTTGTCAAAGTCCTTAAAATTGGATCCCGAATTTTTTTACTCAGGGAAGAACTGGCTGAAATTGTTCTTTGTCTTTGATTTTGCATTCGGGATGGACTGACAACTCCTCCATTAGCAGAGCCTGATCCTGATCTGATTTCATTCACTTCTCCATTAGAACTTGCACTCGACTCGTTTTCACCGACATTACACTCTTCTTCAGAAACCTCATTGTCCAAATCTTCCTCCGCCGAATGCAGATACTCCTCTCCATCATTGCTTTCCGGGCTGTCAATAAAAAACAGCTCGTTAATTTCGAATAACAAGAGCAAATCAGAAACATTTAGTACAAATTAATATTACACTAAATAACAACTGACGATTTTCCCAATGACTACTTTTCACAGACGTATAATTGTGGAAGTTGTAAAAATATGATCTGTAATATTTAGGAAAATTAAATAATGAATTTTGAAATTACCTTGATTGCCGTTCGACTACAGTGACACTTTTTTTGACGACGACTTTAACTTCAGGTATTTTTGCATCTTCCACATTTTCTGCTTTGTCCTCCTTTTCTTCACCATCTTGCTGAGGTAGTCCTCCCATATTGCAACAATAAATTGTGTCTATATTTGTATCAGTTCTGTATTTGATGGTTTCGATGAATAATTTAGTTCTTGAATAATTGGTTTCCAACAGTTAGACCTTGAGTGTCTAGCAAGCAGCAAGTATAAAAGTATACTGAAATTGCTTAGTGAATTTAATGGAACTGGCACGATTCCTTATTTTCAATGTTATCTTGTTTTCGTATGGTTGAAGATGAAAATGGATGAAAGATTGTTTCAATCAGTGGTACCTAGTTAAAACTATTTCACGTTTACACGTAAGTAGCTCAAGTTGAATGACACTCCTTGTTACACCAATAACATCTTCAGTATCTCTGTCTCCTCTTCGTTTCTGCATCTGTCAACTGAATTTTTATCACACCAAAAATTAACGACATTGTACATGTATCTTTTCTTCAGATAAAACTCACATTAAAGTATACTTAGATTGTTGTTAATAGAGTGTCAACGCGATGTATGCAAATCTAAATAAATTATGCACGATAATACTTTATTTATGCCAAGCTTGATAAGATTCATATTATTTCAATACTAAACAATACTGGTGTATATAATATTAAAACACAGACCTAAAACCAGTTTAGCAATAAGGAAAATCAATTCCTAATAGAAAACTTAGTATTGAATCAATTAACATTTTTATTTTGACACACACTGAAATAAATCTAAAGGTCAACTTTGGTTATTTATATTCAACTATCGAAAATACTTCAATAATTATGTTATAGCTAGGAAAATATGCTAGGAAATTATGGGAATATGCAAATTAGCAGATATCACTTGTAAAATTATGTTAATACTTTTAGAGTTTACGTAAGGATATTATCAAATAGAAAAGAATTACCAGTTGTAAGTTGACACTGAATGCTGACTAAACAATAAAGCTGACGAAGTTGATAGCTAAAGGGATGTTGGCAAACTGAAAATGTGTTTTCCATGCACGCCGATGTCGTGTCGTCCTATTATTTCTATTCCTATACATTTGCATTTGCAGACTTGTGGTTCTTGTGACTTGACGTGCGTACTCCGATGTATGGGACTTTATTTGGATCTATGTGAAGTTTAGTAGAACACAGAAGACGAAAACTACACTATGGTGTTAGCACTCGGTTTTAGCACAAAGAGACTCATACTGTATATATTGGAACATGTGCAAGTAGCGAAAGTTTCCCTATTCCCTACTACCAATGTATGTCTATATAGACCAATGGGGACGTGTAGTAAAAACGAAAGCTTGCAAAAATACTGTAAAGAAATTCTACTACGCTACGGAGAGAATAATAATATCATCCAAGAAGGAAAGATCAACGATTTTACTAATAATAATGAGAGTTCTTTCACATGTGCATATAGACAGAATCCCTATAGATATCTAATGGTAAATGAAATTGTATGGATATGCATGTAAATCTAAAAATAGATTGATCTTACAAGGATCTCATATTCACATGGCATCTGTTGTCTTCAAGTATGATGGAAGGACTACTGCATTGGTGGATTGGATCATAAACATTATTTTCATTTGTGTAATACGCAAAATACTTCCTAGAATCCTTTATGAGCAATTTTAACAGTTAAAACATTGCAGTGCTATTACTTTTTTACATGTTCATGTGCAACTTCCATGTAAATAGTGAAAATCAAGCGTAGGTAGCGGCATAAAATGAAAACAGGAGTTGTAAAACGGTAGTAAATATTAAATTCATACTAAAGCTGTGTGACATACATTCTCTGTCCCACTACTTATTTATTTCAAGCCTCTCTGACGAATGTAATTCAAGGCAAAACAATCCTATCGTTCACATATCAATGTCGTCCACCAACACTATCCACATGTAATTTATTCTCCCTGTGCACCATGTTTTATCAAGTAATTAGTAATTAAATATCTCTAGGCATTTTACTGATAAACAAACCTCAGAGATACTTTCGGTTTCAGAGATGTACTTTACAAATATCGGCATCAATAATTTTTCTCTTGTGACTAATAGGAAAAGTACCTTACAAAAAATAACTATTGGTGCAGTTATTATAATAAATATCAAATTGCAAATCTATGTATATGAGAAAATGGCTGTGATCTTGCAGAAATCAGCAATAAAATCGGAAAAAAGTATAATTTGCGTACAATGGGATGCAATGTGAATAAATTATGTAGAATTGTCAGAAAATGATGCCAACTATAGAATTATTTGGAAAATGGATTCCGGTGTGGGAGCATTTGTCGTCATTCTTAACTTATCTTCATATCATCAGTGCCATATAGTCCCATACTCCTTGCCATAAGAGGTATCTGGCTTGACTAGTAAATTAGTTTTTGGAAGCACGTAGTTTTGTTTGGTGTGAAATTCTACGAATGCGATGCATTCACATGTTATTTTTAGACTTGTTCCAACAATAAATACATCAGGAGGAAGGAAATGTAAACCACGAAGTCTTTCTTTTTTGCATTATTCTAACTTTGGCATATAACTGTCTACAAATGCGCTATAGTACTTTCTTTTATGCATAATTATACGTACGTGGATTTCATCTCTATCCAGCTCCAGCCAGTTCTATGTCCGCAACGCTATTATGCAAGGAAGAGAAAATCATTGTTAAGTAGGTAGGAGAGGACGTACATTTGTAGTAATAGTGTCATAGATCTAGTATTACAGACAGAAGACGACGTCTAGTCTAGTTTCTTCTAGACTAGACTCAGACTCATTCAGAGCCGTCTGAGAAATTCACTCACTTAGTTCAAGGAGAGCAAAGAATCTCACATGCTACACTAGCCGGTGAGTAAAATAATCCGAACAATGAAAATTAAATGGCACTCATTGCCACACGCAAATATTTTCAACGGTAAAAGTGATCTTGTCACTGAACAGCCTTTGTCTCTCCTTGATGCATCCAAGAAATTACAATTCTGTTTATCTGTCTCATCCTTACAGTGAATCTCTATTCTCCCTACTGCATGTTACTGCCAAATTGTGAAGATGCATTTCTTGGATATTTTATTTACACTTGTGGAGTTAAACAAGTTCCCTAAATGATATGACTGAAAGTATCTTAATAATTTTGTCAGTGAGTTAATTACGATTTTTGTACCTATCTGAAAATAGATGATATCTAGTTAAAAATTATGCTGATTTTTAATAGTTTGCAGGTATTTAAATCAGGGAAATAAGTAATTCAATATGTTTGCAAGATATGAAGAAATGACCAAACTGCGATTTTTATGCTCTATACAAAATGTATGAATTTATTACTCAATTAATGGGGGTTCGCAGTGGAAATAAACAGCTAAAGGTCAAAGTGCATTAAAAATATTTATATATACACCATTTTTTGAGATGTCATCCATTATAATTACAGTTTAGAATTTAATTGTCACCATACGTGTTACTACAATTTGAAGAATATCTTCACGGGCGTTAAGTGGGCTTCAGAGATGTTAAAGTTTTGGGCTGATTCACCACGTTAGAAACTGCTAAGCAAAAGATGTAGGAAGCCACAGCCAAACCAATTACAAAACCTTCTTTCGAAGAAATTCCTAGAAAATTATAGCGAGTGGGAATGGAGAGAGAAACCTATTGACAAAATTAAGAATATTATCTCGCTAATATTCACAGATTTGCATGATTTTCATAGAAAATAATATTTGCATGTATACACATACACATAAATATATGTTAAATGCTTACAATGATGAAAATCATGACGGTAGCACCGATGAGACCGAAAGTGTTTTCGGCCAAGTAACATATATAAAAATGAGCCACTATCGCAAGTCCAGTCACAGCTTGAGTTGTAGCAATAATTATTACATTGTTTTGTTTGGCCCAAGCCTTAAAAGTGTTTACATTTAATGAGTCGAAAAACTATAAAATATAAAAATTCTTTCGAATCCGGGCAAAAACTCCCGAAAAAAAAATTACTTTCGTATTTTACTTACCACCATAGGAATCACAGATAGAGCAACGAGAATCTGAATTGCAAATGAAAGAAAGTACGTTTATACATGCAGGTACATTAAAATATTTACATAAAATTTGAAAAGGAATAGTTAAAAATTAAAATACATGGGCAGCTGGAGTAGGGTAGTAACTGAGCCAGAAATTAGTCACAAGCGTCGGATATCCGATAATTACGGTGAACCATGAAAATAAATAGTGAAATTGGAGCATTCGATTGTAAGGATCCTGGGCGTCCTCATCTTCTAAGTAGGACATCAAAATTGATCCCAAACCACATAAATTGGCTAAAAGTCCAAGTATGAACCATGCCCCGTTATAGATCAAGCCGAGGATATTAGAACTCATCCCATAAATAGAATATATGCCATAAACGCAGCTCGTCATTGCAACGAACTGCAAAATCCCTTGCACTACAGTATTCGCCATTTTTAGCGATCCACTTTCTTTACAGCACTATTTAAATTGCTCCACTAAAAACATCCAGTTGGTTTCGATTTATGTAAGATTATGCTGACAAATTAGAGAAATGCAGAACTTTGCTAATGTAAATTATATTTACCGGGAACCGATTGATTTTAGAATCCCCGTGTCACATAGCAACATTTTCGTGAAGAGAATGAAGTAGAAATCTAATGAATCTTCTTGGCAATCATTTTTACGAAATTACTTTATTTCCTAAAATGCGGTTTACATTTTGTACATTCATTGCTGGATGTTTTTTAAGACTTTTGTACAATTTCGATTACATATTATTACAAAGGATTTGAAATTGGATGCAAAGTGACCAAAACCCATTTTTATTGATTTAGTATACATAATTTGCAATAGTTATAGATTATCTTGGAAATATCCTTAGCTCATTCTCTATTGTTCTTAACAGCTAAAGTATTATTATCTAGACTGTATGGGTATCTCTTTTCTTTTATAATAGACTTTTTACAGACATTAAAACATTTTCGCTAAGTACCACATTTATTTACTAATTCGTAGATAGTATCACAAAAATACATGATTTACCTAAATGTAGTAACAATCTAACAGGACGTAAATATTTATGAGTGTGATTTTAGATTTAGAAAGAAATAGGATGATGACACAAAGATTGTGGAAAGAAAACTACCTTTCTAAATACAATGGCTCTACTATTTATTAATTTATTCTGAGATATAAATATTTTTACTCTGAACCAATGACTAATGTTTTATATGCACAACACATAAAAGGCAGATATCGTTAACTGCACAGCATAAAACTACAAACTTCAAAAAGATTTCCCTCTGGATGCTTGAGATGAGCATTTTTGCGAATTTATTTATTTGTAAATAGTATATAGTAAATGCACACATTTCCATTTTAGTGCTAAGTATTAGACTCCGTGGTTGATCCATACAATTGTCTACTTTGGCTGTTTTCAGCGGAATTTATCGGAGTTTCCGCTGATATTTGAGTTTGGGCCCCCAGAAGAGGCTCCGTTTCATTTGTTGCAACTTGAGTGATTTGTTTCCGTTTGTCATACAAAATGAACATAATTACCATGATCATCTACAAAAGAAAATCAAAATCAAAGTTTTTTGGTTATCATTACTGACAAAAACAGAATTCTTCATTTAAATGACAAATTACCAATATAGTTGCTCCACCGAGAACAAACATGCTACCCCACCGAAATCCAAAATTGTCCATAAGAACCCCACCTAGAATTCATTCGCAATAATTATATTCTCAAAATGGTCATCTTTATTGAACACTCAAATGATGTCACATTTTAATGTTGTAGTGTAATTGAATTCCAAACGATATGATTAACAATGGTGGAACACTCACCAACGGAAGGGCCCACAAATAAACCTAGCGCAAGGATAGATGACCAAAGTCCAGATACAACAGAATACGTACTAACATTATCGGGGAAGCCATTCGCTCTGGAATTATCAACAGAAATTATCAAAAATTTTGCACTGCATAAAAAATTGCAATTTAAGACTATTATGACGAAATCAACAATTGAATTACATAGAAATTCTCAGAGCAGCAACAAATCCGGACACAAATGTCGCTCCAACACCGAGGCCTTGAACTACCAATCCAACTGCAGTGAGCCACAAATATCTGAAAATGAAAACAAAGAAATTATAAAATTTTTCCCTCAAAAACATCCTACAGCATATTGCAAACGATATTCTCTCATTTGTCATTTTAACTGCGTTTCCTGAAACTGTAAAAGTTTCGATTAGAATATTGTCAGCAATTCAATGTAAATTTTATTACGTTTTTGAGGGGATGAATGGAGCAGGTCCAATAATCACAAATGCTACAACTATAAACACAGATCCGAAAAGTGTGATGTATTTGGGCTGAGAAGTTTTGTCGCAGAGCCACCCAAAAAACGGAGCTGTTAATGCGTAAACTCCACCATTCAAAATGAAAACAAGCCCCGTGAATATTGGACTCAAGTCAAACTGTAGAATTAGAAAATATTTTTAGAAAACTTCATTTATCTAATGAATTATTGCTAATTTTTGGAAATAGTTAAAGTGTAAAATGAGAAATAGTTTACCTGTCTTATATGCGGTTCTAATGTGGAGCTCAAAAATCCGATACTAGAAGCAGCTACCATGATACTAAAGGCGGAGAGGGCCACCCCAGGAATAGCTAAAATGCTGAAGACCCCAAAACCCGATGCTAACTTTTCGTCTCCAGAAATGTTTCTGGGCATTAAACAAGCCACAATAGTAGCTGTGACAAATATCGTCAGACCAGTCGTGATAAACGGAAGAGCATATCCGCCTACCTGTAAGTGAAGGTATCCAGGTTAATGTAAACTCATCTTTTAGCTTTAATACAGAAAAAGGTGATCATTGTCCACATTTTCTGTTTCAAAACGTTTATTTATAGCTAGATTAATGTAATTTTGGGTATTCAAAAGTTAAACTAAATTAGTAAAAAGTAATTTACGGTACCTGGAATAGTCCTCCACCTGATCGTTTGGTGACCACAAAAAGAAATGACAAATTAAATCGGAAATTTTACTAACACAAATAAATAATATTTATTAAAGTGAATATTTTTCGTCTCTAATATTCCTTTGATATTACCTAGTGTAGGGCCAACGATTAATCTGCAAATATCAAGAATCCTCCAGTTAAAATCATCGTTCTACTTTATATATTGTGGAAGTAATAAGTTCACAAGTTGAAAACTATTTTACCCAAGTCCGAAAAACGTTTCCAGAGATGCCTGAAAAAATTATGTAAAGATAACGGTTTCATTTTATGTACAGCACGAATGGATTGTATAGGGGAAAATAGCTATGGAAAAGCTTACGAATGTTGTTGCAACAGAATCAGGAAATTCGCATGCAATGATTGTAAATGTGGCAGTGGCAAATCCTGCGTTTCCAATTGCTTCTACTATCCTTGTCAAGAATGACAATGCTATAAAAGTTGTAGGGTCATCTACTCGGTCTAAGAAACTGAATAACAATAATTTATCAGTCAATATATGCTGTACATTTGAAAATATTATCATGGATTCACAAAATAGGTTCATGGATTCACAAATTTACCCGAAGAAAATGCAACAGGAGCCAGTGATAAACATTCCCATATTGAACACATTTCTTGCTCCAAGCCTTCCCATCTTGAAATAAATAAATAATGTGAAATGTACAGAATTTTGTTGCCAAATTCATTTAAAATTTTCTTTTAAAAAGTTTCTATTAAAATTTTTACATATTTTCCGTAGATGGGAGAGGCGATGAACATAGTAAGCTCAAAAACTCTGAAATTACAAAACATACATTTTTGGATTACATTTCTTGTGCTAATTCATTTTTAAGAGTATCAACTATATTTTCCATGATCAAAATCCATTGATTTATGTGCAACAATGTCAATTAATTACTATCAATATAATTTTTGTAGATTTGTTGAGATTAAAATAATGTATTAAATTCAATACAATTTTTATGATTGAAAAATGTACCCGAAAACAAGTCCATACTCTGTGGCAGTAGCACCTTTCTTCTCCGCCTGAAAAAAACATTTCATAAATTAACAGAAATAATTTCTTAGTAAATGCAAATGCGTTCAAGAATGATTTTACCTCCTGTGGGTAAAAAGGAGCTTGAAGACTGTAGACAATTCCTCCAAGAAAGTCGGCTATACTGAAAATCATGAGAGTAGTCCATTGTTTCTTGGTGAATCCCATGACACTGGAAGTAGCTGGGCTATTAGGACCACTGCCATTTGTATCGTCATGATTATCGGCAGCAATAAGTCCAGCTAGTTCTGGATCTGTAGTAGAGCTGTCTAAACTTGGATTGAAGTCTGCGGAATTTCTCCGCCTCCCTCGATCAAGGGAGATATTATCTCCGGAGGGTCGCAGTCTTTGACTTTCAGCTTCTGGAGTGGAAGAATATTCCTCTGTAGAGCCTTCGTGCATTGATGGAGTATTTATACTGAAAACACTATGCTCATTATTCGTTTCATCGATTGTGGATGCAGCTACTGGTGGAGAAGAGACAGGAGTTTTTGGTGTTGATACATTTTCTGAGTCTTTTACAGTGGCACTTGCAGTCGTAGAATCAGATTCGGATTTCCTCTCTGAACTTTGACGAGATCTTGACTTTTTACTCTTTTTCCCTTTGGACTGTCCCGGTTTTCTCTCGTCAGGATTCATTTTTTGGAAGTTATCTAAACAATGATAGAAATTCCTTGTAATTCTTTTCAGTTATTTAGTTTATTGTAGTAATTCCTCAGAATTCCTACTAAAATCTTCGTTCAAATTAAGTTACAATGCATTCTAGTAACAAATGCTAAATACAACGAAGCAGATCTTGTATAGCATGTTACAGCTTTGAACTAAAGTAACAGATAAGATTCAATCTCTGCAAAAAAGTTGGCCTATGAATTAACAAAAGCTACCAAACCTGCTAAAGGGCATTTGCGGAACAAATGTTCGGTAAATACACTCTCAATCTCAAGGCAAAACCTTATAATAACTATCATTTCATATGAACTACTACACTTTTGGTCTAGGTTAGGGTTGCATACGGTACTGCTTCACATTGATACCTAGTTTGGACTTTGGAATCAAACGAATTCTAGAATTAACATTCGTTAACCATGTGTAACCCTATTATTGACATTTCATCTACATAATTTAGAAAGTACATGTAAACAGTGACAGTCCGGTAATGATTATCGTTAATGCAATTTCAATGGATTTTCCAATTAGCATGATTGTATTTACAGGATATATTTCTAGACACTACACTTTCACAAACTGAATATTTTATATTTTGGTACTTCTGATTACATGGATTACTGACAGATAACAGATAGAATAAATACATATGTCAATTATCCACTTCAATTTAAAATACGATTATTTACTCCATACGAAAATCAGTCCCGAATGAAAACAAAGTAAAGATACCTGTAATTCTCTTCCATAATATTCATAGGTGTAATCACTTTAAGAAGGCTTGTGCTAAAAATATTCAATAACTAAAACTGTAAAGCTGTTACTTGTATGAAAATAAATGTAATTACCTAACAAGCGAGTTAAGTTGTAAATATAATTTACCAATTTGCTGTAGGTGGCTATGATCTAGAATATTATGTGGACGAAACTTGCTGTGCAAACAAGTCTTTCTCCTTATAGAAAATACATAGCTAATATTGCAACTAGAATATTTGGAGTAACGTTGTAAAACTGCTTAGGCTTCCCCACAGTGACAAATGTGAATATACAACTGTGTCGTAAGAAAACCGGTGTGATTCTTAGAAATAGTTCGTGATAACTATAAACAGTCTCACTCTTATAATATTACGAGCACACACACCTATAATCTTTAATATCATTAGCTCCTTGCTAAAGGGTTGAAACTTTGAAACGTGATTCTATAGCTATGCAAAGGAGATACATTCTTGTTACTGAAGACGTCCTGTTATGTCTGATAACGAACTAAGGTTTCCAGTGTCCATACTCGATAGCATGCAAGAAGGAACTGAAAGGAACAAGGCAAACTATCAGCAGAACATGAATGCAAATAATCTTCTACTTCCAGGCTAGCAGGAGCAACCAAGTGAAAAATGAAATAAATGAGGAGCAAGTCAGAGTCAGAGCTTACCTTGACTCCGCTTTTTTGTCTATTCTACCTTTTCTTTTCTGCCATGCCATGCAAAGCCACTGATAATACTACATTTCTCCTAGTCACACATATAGTTACGCAAACCATGTAAATCTATACACATGTATCTTCATTTTACACATACCTGACTCAGTGACTGACTGGCTTTGATTCTCCAGCCATCCATATTCTTATT
>JAAAYG020012419.1:0-50095 GCA_009936455.2 Tomocerus minor
ACATTATGTATGAACAAAACCTTAGCAAGGGAATCTAGAAAATCTCATTTTTTGACCCATCAAGGTAGCCTTAATTAAAAATGCTCGCATTCGCCGTCCTTAGAAATTATAAAACTCTCTGCAAACAATGCGTGCAACCTGTGTAAAAATCTTGTACATAATTAATGTAAACCTGTGACTTAAGGGTTTCACACTGTTTACTCATTAGTAGATTTTTTATAATTAAAAACTGGCTAACGATTAGTCATAATAAAACTGTGTATTGACCTAATGCTGTTTAAACAAATTAAGCATTATTTTTGTTTATTTTTGTATGGATATCACCTAGTTGAGATTTATATGGAGGAAAAGTGAAACAACTTATGCGATAACAAAATTATGGTTTCTACTAGATTTTGCAATAGTTGCTTCCTGGAATCAAAAATCCGCCGTTGCTGTCCTTAAACTTGACAATGAAGTGGATTACGATCGGTACCCACACATAGCACCGTTGTGTTTACCACCCCCGTTGCCTCAGCATCATAGTCATAAAAGTAAACGCCAATTTTACGATCAGTGTATTGCAACTGGATGGGGCGCAGAAAATTATTTCATTTCTTCAGGAAGAAAAAAGGTTTGTAAAAAATATTCTCAACTTTCCTCATTATACACACTGCATTTGACTTTGAAAAAATATTGTCCTAAATTGCAATGGCACTCCCTCAGGACTTTTTTATTGAAAGTAGAGCGTGAATCCCGGAACCATCTGCTTTAAGGCTAAACAATTTACTATGTGCTATTAAATTAATGATTCTCATATTATATTATTATTATGCAGCACAAATGAAATATTAGTGTATTACATTTAAAAAAATAATTAAAATGTTTTGACAAAAGTAATTCCGGTTCAAATGTGGCAATTTAGTCTTTAATAAAATTATTCTTATAGTCATGGTCATACCTTGAGAACATAGTTTGGTAGTCGGGGGTTATAATTAATTAAAAAGTGGGGGAAAATCAAGTCACATGTTCAGTGTGCTTATGAGAATAAGGATAATCTGTTTCGAAACCCGGAGAGGTTGAAAATCGGAAGTTGTCTAAGTCAAACTTCGCTTAGTAAACATATTCAAATCT
This sequence comes from Tomocerus minor, assembly GCA_009936455.2. Taxonomy (NCBI): domain Eukaryota; kingdom Metazoa; phylum Arthropoda; class Collembola; order Entomobryomorpha; family Tomoceridae; genus Tomocerus; species Tomocerus minor. The sequence goes on from JAAAYG020012419.1 coordinate 1,114, forward strand.
TTTAATGAAGTCTAATAAAAATTTAAGACAATGTTTAACCTGAGTTTTCTTTGATTTCTTCAGAACGAAAGTGAAACTTTTGTTGAAGCTTCTGGGAATTTGGAAAATCAGTTGAGACCTGAAGACATTGATTATTTAAAACCTGTAGTGTTAACCAAGCCATCATTTTCGGTAACCAAAACAGTGAGTGTAGAATCCCAACCGAAAACTGATAACTATGACCCAACCATTATTGTGCCCGATCTCTTTAAATCAATCACCGTTAGCAAAGAAATCGACATACAAGAAGTTGTCAATCCCCCAACGAATGGAAAAGCAGAAGCCGAAATCAAACCTGACCCATTTTCTGGATTGCAACCTGTTGTGTCAAAAAATATAGATCCCGTAGAAGAATATATAGATCTACCGGAATATATCGATGAGGATGTCGAAGATTCAAGATATACAGAAACGGATTCCGACGAAACTTTTTCTCCGGCAGCAACGACTTACCAAAGAGTATCCCTGAGTAATATGCCTCGAGGGGAAGAATCCATGGAAGTAATGGAGTCCCAAAGACATCAAATCTTTGTTCCTTTTAACAATTTTTCAAATTATCCCAATATTACGTAAGTTATTAGCATAATAAGTATAAATATTTAATACTTTTACATAATCCATTGCAAATAGTTGGTGACGAATATATACAATTATTTAGTGCCCATTAATATGAATATATGATAACGGCATAAGGAATAAACATTTTAATATTATAATTACTATTCAACAAAAACTGGTATCTCACACATTCAACCGAATATATTGTGGAACAAGTAGTTACTTTTATAATGATGGAATTCAAATTCTGTCTTGTGTTGTAATTTTTTAATCCTATTTGTATTCTTCCAATTTTAAGTAATATGCATATTTTTTATTTAACAATTGCTATTTAATTTTTAGAACGGAAAACAGATCGGAAGCAGCTGTGATTGCTGAAGCTGCAAAAACACAGCAAATTCCTGAGCATGAATCCCGTCTTTACCGTCATAAACAAAAGTATAAGCAGGGTCGAATTGCATCCGGTCAAAAACGAAGAAATGGAAATCATGATGAAAATTTGAAAGCTCATTCAACTGGACATGTCGTAGCGAAACGTGCTGCTCGCAATGGGCCTTATCGAATTCATCGGAGGAAAACTCTGAGGAACGATTTGAATATAAATATTAATATGCAGATGAATGTCAGTGCGGTTCTCAAAAGTGTGCAAGTTATTTTTAGGAAAAAATGTCGGCATATGAGAACAAATCTCCCTGAAATTATTAGCATCTCAAATTATAACAAAGACAATTTTAATTTGAGTGGAAGCAGCAGGAGCAGCAGCAAAGCCTGCATAAGGCCCACAAATGAAAATGAGATACCAAATTTTTGTATGGTAAGTTCAAATGCCAAAATTGTTCATGGAATAAAATTGTATTTATTTATTTCATGATATACTCATAAGATGTCTATGTAAATGATAAAATTATATATTTCCCGAAAACTATTTAAAAATTTCTGCAATTATTAAAATGTTGAGATTTTGACTACGAACTTGTGTTTTTCTCAAGATAATACAAAAAAAATTTTTGAAATACGGAGATAAAATAAATAATAAATAAATTCAGTGTTAGTTATAAGTTTGCTGAACAATAACTAGGAATATTATTTAATGTTTTAATCCCAATCCGCGAGAGAATAATCAAATTATACTAAGTATATCAAATACAATAGTTGACAAATTTTAGATTTGATACAGTGAATACTGTAAACTTCATTTATAATTATTTTGTAGATATTAAAAAATGTGTGTACCATGAAAACAAATGACATTGGCACGAAATTAAAGATACTCATGTAATGTAGTTTAATATTTGCTATGGCTCGTAAATTTTATTATGTTGAATAAATTTCTAGCTTGACATTGGATCTCCAATCGTGTGCACACAAGTCACGGCAACACCTGGATCTCTAGTTTCTGAAAATTTACGACAACGTCGTCAGCGAAGAAATACAAATAATATTTTTAAAACGATGCACCATATCTCAAGACATGTGTTTCCCTCGGTAAGAGTAATTTTAAATCAAAAGTTTCAATAAATGTTTGCCATCTGCTTGACTAATTTGTCCCATTTACAGTTTCAGAAAGTGAAAATACCCGAAAATTTTAAAATTAAGATCCCTGAAAAAAAGAAGTATACGCCAACTGAAGAGAAAATGTTTCTGACTGGAATAATTGTATGGAAGGAGCCTTGTTCTGCTGAAGAAGATACTACTTTTAATTTTAGAGAAACGGAAGTTGTCAGTATTCAAGAAATGTTACCATTTATTCTTGAAAGTATGCAAAAGTAAGTTTAGTTGAAATTTAGAGATAATTAAACATCTAGCTGAGGAATGACATAATTAATCCAGGTAATTAGTTACAATTTTGATTGACATGGAAAGTGATACTTTCATGTTTTATATTGCCATTAATATACTTTAATTGACGTACGAATAAAGAAATAAGTATATACCATTGTTATTTCAAATAATTATGTTTGATTTGATATTTAAAACATATGTTAGCTGTAGTAAGCGTAATCAGGCATTACGCGTAATGCCAAGGCAATAAGTGTAATTTTTTTAGCTACAATATTGATATTACTATATATTTTACAAATTATAAACTCTCAAGTTGTGTAGGAGAGCGCTACAATTGTAAAAAGGCTTACATCAACGGGGTAGTGCTAAACCTCAGGGAATTAGACGTCATTCAAATATTTCATTTTAATATTTGTAATTTCATCATTGTTAACACTACAGCATTGATGTGGGGTATTTTAGAATTGTAGCACTCTCCTGCATAATGTGAGAGTTTACAATTTTTGAAAATTACAATATTATAGCCAAAAAACGAGATTTTTTTAAAATACCTTTTTGTCTGGACATTACGCATAATCCGACATTACGCTTATTATCGCTAACACATAGATTCTTTTATTTACGAATTACATATGCATAGTTTTTTCGGGTGAGTGAAAACGAATAGGATTAAGCTAAAGCTAAACATTTAATACAAATTTGAAAATGTTCGCTTTGATTTGATTGCTCCAATGAATTAAGTTTTATATGATACATAAGATAATTTCTTACTTGAATCCAAATATATTAAAATAAGAATGTAAAATTGTTTTTATTTGGTAATTTTGTCTTGTCCACTGAACATAATAGGGGAGAAACTATTTGACTCTTAAATTAAAAAAAACACATAGACAAAAACTTGTAAATCAAATAAAGAACACGCACTACCAATAAACTTTTTTGAGATGCTTAAAAATATTGATAAGTACAAGTTTCCTAACTGGCAAAGGCATTGCTAGTCTATATAAACATAAGGCTATGCATTTTATATGCAAAGATGTTCGTCTCATGCAGCAAGCAATAAATTGTAAGAAAGTACTATCCAGGAAGACTCCGGCTTACATTTAGCTGATGAGCCAAGGCTCATTAGGTCTAACTAAGCACAAAAAGAAGCAACAAAACCAGATATGTAAGTACTAACTAAGAAACCACAAGAAGAAATGAGTTCTCTTGCTGAAAGTATGAGTTCTGCCAATCATTTCCCTACTATCCGTAAAGTAAGCAGCCTTTTCTTGCTTGATTCTTTAATTTTAAAGTGAATTGTGGGTACTCAAGGTACTCGTAAATTGACGTGCGAATTGCTTTACTTCATATACCTACTGATGTACTCAATCCTTTGCGACTGACAATGCCTTTCTAAATCATTCATTAGCAGGACTACGTAATGGTGTAATGGTGTAGTATAAAGTAGTAGGTAATAATATTATAAACACGAAACAAATTCAGCACATATGTTGGCTAAGTTGGCTTCTCACAGTGGGCAAGGCACGTATTTTTTTTTAATTCGCTTGTAATGTTGTCAGACCTCTTGCAATTGCTACCAATCTAAATTACTTAAGAAGCTAGAGAAACTTGCTCTGTTGGATCATAATAATGCTTCAAGCAACAAAGCCACAAAGGTCAAGTCCCATTTGATGCAACTATAATATGCAAGAACACAACACAACACTTAGTCACTATCTGTCAGTTGAAGACTAATCGGGTACTGTAAATATACGCAGCACATGATTTTAAATCGATTTAATTTTTACACGCATTTCTGTGACGTGTTTTTAATAACCAAGTAACAAATAAAATGATACCAAGAATTTTAAAATTATTTTTTCATGCAGTGTTCTTTGCAATATTTTTAGTTTTCTCATTTTTTGTGGGCTTGTTTTTGACTCCCTTTTACATATACAGATTGTGTTTATCATTTTTGGCAAAAGTTTTTCTTCCAGATAGTGTAGAAATAGTCAGCCCTCTTGAATCAACACTCGGGGAAGATAACTTAACCCGTTGCCCGAAATCTGCTATTTGTGGAGTGCTTGTTCTTACTGGCCCTACGACTCTAGCAGAAATAACAAAACTATTTGAAAATAAGTTGGTGACCTTAAAAAGCGAAAATTCTAAACATGTTAAACTGTGTTATCCAAGATTTCAGCAGTATCCTGAAAAATGGCTTGGCTACAGTTTCTGGAAGTGGGATAGAGATTTTAGAATAGAAAATCATATCCGAGTTCACGACCAAAGAAATACGATTACCACTGAAGATGACATCATAACTGAAATTGGCAATCTTCGTATGCGACCTTTTAGAAAAAAGTTACCTTTGTGGGAAATACTGTATGTTGAGAATTATTTATCAAAATCAGACATCGAAAATAATAATGCTGAAATGGTGGGAGGCGAATTAAAGAATTATGAGACAATTTCCAACATGTCAAAAACAGCGTTGATTTTTAGGGTACGATAAAATATTTACGTATTTAACATCTATCGATTTGCGCAGCCAATTGAGTATGACACTAAAGTCATTTATCAATTGAATACTTGTTTTTTGGTTTCGTGAATTAATTTAAACCTCTTTTTTGTAATAATATTGGACAAGACACGTGTTTTTCTGTTTTCAATGCCCAAGGGATCGCGTAAAGTAATATTAAGCAATATGCGTATCACAAGCAGTACAATATATAATTACGTCTATAAATCAACTTTTTGCTAACTTCAAACAACAGACAAAAAATGCTTTACATACCATTGAATATAATTGTAATTGTACTTGCCTTGTTAATGTATATTATCAAATAGCAAAGAATTGCGCCACATTTTAATTATTAGTTCATCGCATTTTTATTCTATGCCCTTCCATTTGATGCTTAAATTAATATGACAATTTTTAATATTTAAACTTGCATAGGTACATCATATGATGGCAGATGGCTACTCCTTAATGACAGCATTTATGCAGGATCTATGTGGAAAGAATATCGATTATAGTAATCAAGTCGTAAAAAATGACAAAAATAGCATTATCTCGAAAGTGAAGGTAGTGTGGAAAATGTCAAATTATGTTACGAGAATCCCTTACCTGCTCCTAAGACAATATCTTGTTGATATTGATTTCCATATTTGGTGCTCTTGGGAAAGCAAGTTAACCCACGAAATGCTTTCGTACTGGACAGATAAAATCCCAGTCGCAATTATCAAGGAAATTAGCAAGAGAAACAAAGTAAGCTTCACATCCGTTCTTCTAGCTGGAATTGCTGGAGGCGTAAACAAATATTTTATTAAAAACAATATGGAACAACGTATACCTCGGGTGATGAGAGCAATTGCAGCAGCTCCAGTTAATGGTCATCCATTTGACGGATTTTGTAATCACTGGTAAGAACTACATAAATCTTGTGGAAGCCGAAATGAACATCTCATTACCCAAGAGTTATATAATAGAAAAAACATGTACGTATGTAATGCAATTGCAGCTTTTTTCATGAGCCTTACGCGAAGATTATGCGTCGTAATTTTCCATTGTGCATTATTGGCGGCTGAATCATGTACGCCGTAGCCAGGGTTGTGGATGATGAAATTATATTCGTCGTGAATTCATAATTGGGCAGCATTGGTTTTGACTACTTCATTTTTAGATAGTAAATGAACGAAATTAGATAGTTCAATGCTTATTATTAATCTATCTATGATCATCCACCCAGTTTTGTTAATTTGTATGGATATGCGTAATAAAATATTAATTTCCTCTGGATAATATATAACCCTGGCTATAGCTCATAAAACTATTCTCGAATAATTTTTACGACTAAATTGTGAAAATTCTTGCTCAACCGAAGGTGTTAGAATTACAACAACATTTATACTTTTTGTAGTCTAATTCATACTTTTAAATAGTTGATGAAAGCTGAAGTTGAAAAATTATCGTTCTACGAAACTTGGTTTTTGAATTGATTTAGGGATTTCTTCGTCTAATCTAACGTAAATTAATTAAAAGAAATTACTCTTTCATTTTTAGCAACAAATGGTGACCATGATTTTCGGATAGATTTTAGTTTAACCAAAATATGATGGCAATATTCTAGTAATTAATTAGTTTAGTATCTCACATGTGAATGCTCTTCGACAGGAATTAGACAACCAAAGTTTATATGTTGCAGTTTGCAAGAAATACAAAGAAGTACATACATACATTTTTATCCAGTTTTCCTTTTGCATTTGTGTCGTAGTAATTCGGCATTGGTTTTTTTGTAAAGAATGAAAATTAACAAGAATTTTTAAATGCACAGAAACAGAATGCGGATAGTGATTTTTGCCTTCATTCCATTGTGCTATAATGTAACACTTATTCTCATTCTCACGGTAGAGTGGCTTTTACATTATTTCTCCGACATAGCTAGGTAACTACTTCTTTTGACAAGAAGTAAAACAAAATAAGGAAAGTAGTATGCCCTTCTTCCTTTTAAATATAGCAACCCAATCAAACATGCATTTTTGCATTTTATGGTAATTATTTCATGCGAAAATAGAGATGTCAGTAAGCGATAAAAAGTAAAATGTGACTGATGTTTTAATTGGCCGATATTCTGATAATACTGCAGATATTTAATTTTTCTCCAGCTTAAGATAAAACAATTTTATAATTCGTTAACTCCCTTCAGTTCAGTGCCTTCAATGTTTTCCGTAAAACTTTGTCTCAAAAAGTAATGACTTGCGATTAGCAATTAGGCTTGTTTCACTGAGGAATAAAGTAATAGCAATACTTGCATTTTTGAAGAGGCGTGTATTCCATTAAATTGCGAATATAAATTCTAGCATATTTATTATTACTGTCTTTGTAATAATTTTTTATTATTATTACAGGACATTTGCTGTGATTCCATTGCCAACAGGTTCGTCAACACCAAAAGGGAGGCTACACAATGCTAATAAAGCTGTAGATGACGTGAAAAAGGCACCCACTCCCCTCGTCAATTATTACTTAATGTTTGTCATGGGGGTTCTTCCCAGCTGGGTGATAAAAACCTTTGGCAAAGCGTATTTTGGAACTGCAGTAATGTCCAATTTCCCTGGTCCGACAGCTGAAATAAAATTTGGTCAAGAGTTCCCTATTGAAGACATGGCGTTTTGGCCCATTTTCTATCGTGGGCGTGCAGGTCTGAATTTTAAAATATTATTATGAAATCTTGATTCAGTAAGTATTTATTTTTGCAAAAAATATACTGACGTCATGTTAAGAACATGATTTAACAAATTACTACTAAAGCTGAATGAAATCGCACTGATTACTGATTACTATAACCATCTCAAAGAATTATTTTGTTCACTATCAAGGAAATTGACCTATATTTAGAATATAATGCTAATAGTATCAATAGCACCTACTTGAATCGTCATATCCGGGCATGACGATAATTTTGTATTTTTAGCACTGAATGAATCACAATTATGATTTAATTTTTAAGAAAATCCCTTTGTATATTTCAGGTTTGGGCTTTACGATGCTGAGTTATATGGATGGGGTAAGGATATCTATCACAATTGACAAGGCGCATATAAATACGACGGCAGGAGTAAGCGAATTGGCACAATGTATCCGACAAGAATTCGACGTCATGAATGTTCCTGAGCTCAACACTTCCCAGAAACCAGATTAATAATAGGCAAAAACAGAACATCTCTTTATTCTTGCAAATACGATGTATCTACACTTCAAACTATTTCCACTTAACGTCTATCCACATGAAATTTAAATAGCATATTTAATTATCTTTGCTGTATCTGTTTACAATGTAAGTACAGACATTTTTGAAATATTATTTTAATGTGTCCGTATTTAGAAGAATCTTTTAAAAGTAAAATGCTGTACCTATGTCTCATCATACAAAACATTTGTGGCAATGTTACCTACACGTATTTATATTATTTGTTGTCAGTTACTCTTATGTTTTAGTCTCGTAATGTCGGATGATTATACACAGGTTCCTAACTATACCACCTACTACTAGGAACATGTTGCATGGTATATTTTTGTTTCTTAAACACGTACTGGCTTCTAAGTACAGAATAAATGTCAGTACTCATGTTAAACATGGAATTTCCAGCCAAGTTATCTAATTTGGTTATTTATTTGCATTAGCAACTACTGTTGAATTAAGCAGAGGTAAAATAGTTAGTATCGAATGATAAACTTTGTTTGATCAAAGCGGCAATAGTCAAAACGAAATTTCTGTTTTCCGTAGATATAAAAATTGTTCTCATCAGATTATGTAAATAACAATAAACCTGAATTCATAACCAGAAGCATGTTGACTGACATGTAAATAGATAACTCCATGAAGTACAAACAATGGTTCATAATATAAAACTTTTCTCAGCCGAATTCAAACAGCTTATCAACGTTTTATTGCTCTCAACTAACATGCATTGTTGCTACTGTGATACACAAACACTTAAGAAATCTTAGTACAATGTAAAGGAACAATCATGTGCCATATTTTTATTATTTTTATGGCCATTATAGAATTATCCACCCAAAAGCAGAGATCTTTCACCTCAAAATTAATACAGCAGGATGATAGCTGTGTGTCCGGAAATTTTTTAAACTTATGGAATTTAACAGTATATTTTATGATTTAAATGTTATACCTGTCATTTTGACCGTGAAACAAAAAAAAAATTTATTTTATTTTATTTATAATTATATAACTTTTCAGAAAATTATGATTAGGTATGAGATTATGATTTTAGCAGTCAGTTTGTAACCCGATTTTTAAGAATCGGTCCCATACATAAAATTTATTAAGACTACGCTGTGCAGGAGGGGTTTACGCAAATGATTAATTAACTAATAACTGATGAATTTCTATATCGTAGTAATTGTTAGTAGGTACATAACCACATTTACAATATCAATGTGAAACCTTTCGATCCATTACATGATAATATGCAGTATCCTCAATGTTAAATACAATATAGTTATTGTATATTATTTTTGATTAGGTACTCCGTTGTTAATTGGAGTTCATCATTGCCTACGTCATTTTGTGATGATGCATTGCTATTTTAAAATGAATAATATTGCCTACTAAAACTACACTGTGTACATATAAATGTAGTTAATATATAGTAGTCGTATTTACACATTTCCACATCTTTTTAGTTTCCAACATCCATTTGATAATGACTACATAGTTTGCTAACTATGCAATTATGCATTTATAATAGGCCATTACGCAATTATTACAAGTGGAATATAGTTAGTATGAGTAGTTATTATAATGGTATAAACAGTATAATAAAACTTTCGACTTTCCTTTATTATAGGCTAATAGATTGTCAGTACATTTTGAACTTAAAAATACATTTATTGAAAATGATGGTAAATAACATCGTGGCTGACTGCCAACAAATGAAACTCATGCCTATTTCTTATAATTTTTATTCCTACAGTAAGAAACCTAAAAAATAACAAACATTTTTGTATATATTATATATATGTATTAGTTTGCGTCTCTATGGCCCAGTTGATTAATATATAAGGTCCAGTATTTGCACCTGGTGTGTATCAAAACATCAACGAGAGGTGAATAAATAGATATGCGTCTCCCCAGTAGTGACACGTATAACAATTTGACAACTATTATCAATAATATCCTGTCGCTTCCCTTTTCTATGGTTTCTTATTAATCGGCCGTCAATGCACTTACTTGGTCTCCATGAATTGTAATAGGAGACCAATTCCATTGAAGTACGATATATGTCATCATTGCATCAAAATAATGTTATCGCAGATTAAAGCAAACACAACTTAGGCTCATACTGTTGTGAGATGACTTCAATTACCAATGTGGTTATTTATAAACCAGATTGCCTTAGCTCGGTCAATACTGTTCGTCGAATATCTGCTATATAATGCTATGTACTGTGTGTAGGAATGGCTGTTTACTTTATCAATTGAATGACATAGGCGAACTTGTGGCTTTAGATCCTCCCCTCATACTTTTATGGCTAAATAACAATGTAATGCATGACAGTGATTAAGTCAATTACAACATTGTGACATATTTTCAATTGTGTCAACCTTTGAAATTATATTTATAGGGTAGGTAGCAATAATTACAATTTTAAATCAAGTAGAAGTAATGTCCGCGATTATTATCCTATTTATTACTATTGCTCAATTGTTTTATTTTTCTCATTTGCATTTCATGCGTTGAACTTCAGGTAGTTTTCTGTATGCATAAGAATTATATCCCAAAAGCGTCGCAAATATCCGCAAAGACATCACATATGACAATGTACATTTCTGTAGGTAATTAGTAATTAATGAACAGTATTGCTTGCGCCTGTAAAAGTTCTCACAAATGTTTATGATTTTGGATCGGCTGGGCGTCAGACGTAAATTGTGATTCTTAGAAACGGCATCAGTTTTAGACATAGAAACCTAAGTATTTATTGACTATCCCAGTACAACAATAATTTAATTTGCCCGCCAACAGGTGCTCAGGCATTTTAATTGTTTTATATAGGAATTCATTTCCTTGTGGCAAAATGTGAATTTACAGCAAATAAAGCTATAAAATTGACCCTTCATGTAGAAATGGGATTTTCTTCCTCATTGCTATCTTCCAGAATGAGTAAAAAAAAGGCACATGCAAGAGGTGTTGAATAACTGTTATGACTTAGTGCCCTGCATCGGTAAACAGAGAATGCTGGAAGAATTCATGGACTTCGGTAGTAAAACTGCACAATTTCAATAAATTTGGGACTTTCTTTGGGCTTAGAAGATTAATGGAAAACTATTTTGGCGATCTAAAGAAAAAAGCGAATATTTTCGAGTGGAGTTTATTTTGGAGAAATTGGTAAGCCTTGAGACAATTCTTTCCAATTAAGTAGAACGGTGGTGGTCCGATAGTAGTGGTAAGCATGTTTCTATTATCTCTTATATGCATAAATAAAATCAGTAATGTGGGACGTTGTGTGGGTAAAAAGCAAGTCTAAATATTTAGTAAACACAAGACAATTATGCCATAAGTAAATGTAACGTTTCCATAATATAACAATAGTGAGATAATGAATCATAGCTACAATTACACACTTTCATTAACAAAAAGCAAATATATATTAACGTAATAACGGAAGGACAATTAGAGTTTGTGGGAAGAATTGTCATCCGTCTAATGTCATTAAGGTTAAATTGCTTATTTAATGACTGTAATGGAATATAATCTGTTATCGTCTACGAGTGTTTTTAAGGAGCTCAGGCTATTAAACAGTATGCCTTGGAGTTTTTGATTTATAGCAACAGTTAGTTTTATGGCTGCTGATGGGTTTGTTTAGCTGGACATGATATTTGCATAGTGGGATAGGGCTAGGATGACACACGAACCGAAATGGGCCATTAGAGCCTGGTGTATATGGACTCGGCATATTCTGTGCACGACTCTAAACAATGCATCTCGTCTTGTAGCCAGGCAGTCAGTAGTTCCATCCAGCTGTCAGTGGTAAATGGTAAGCCAGCAAAGCAAACCAATGCAAAGACCACTTAACCGAAGTTGGAATCAAGTGCTTGTACTAATATCTTGTAAACTTGTAATGAACATATCGCGTACTAATAGATGGCTAATCATATTCTACTTAATAATACTAATGCACTTCAAAGTGGATATTTCGTGCCACATCGAAATTTACACAGTTTCATTGTATTGGGTTTAGGCGTGAGCAGAAATGTAGAATTAACTGCTGACAAAGCGAGAAAGGGTGACCACAGGAGGACAGTCGTTGAGACAATTATCATTGGGCTCTAATCCCTCCGTTTGAATTGATATCATTTTCCTAATCACTGTCAATAGCTAATTACTGTCTGGAAATCCTTTATTGAGATAAAACATCATGTGTCAATTCACTATAGTTGCTTTTAACGTGATTATAATGACATATCGATAGATTTGTGTGTCTATCAGGGCGTCGAGTCTTTGTTGGGATTGTGTGCGACAAAAGTTTGGTCACCTTTATGGCGGAGAGCAATCTTATCAGAAATCCATGTAATGCACGTTGTGAACACACTGAACACATGTCAAGTCATCCATCTACATTATAAGTAAAGTCAACACGAGTGGCAGAGCAGGGACAGAATATTATTCCTAATAATACTTCACTGCTCCTTGAATTGACAACTAGGAAAAGATCCCAGTGTCCTCTCTTACAGAATAAGTACAGAGTGAACATACAGTAATCGTAGCACAGATTATACAATAGTTGTACTCTGTACATGAGAAAACGTTAAATCCAAGTATCCAAGTAATTGCTAGAAATATTTGACACATTTGGATTTACTTACTTAATAGACAATTTGGCATGAGTTATTCGTGTCATTTACAAGTGCATAACGATATCTTGTACATATACCGGTCAACCACAAAAACCTTAAACCATATGCGATTTTTATTACCTACTTACAAGACTTATTAAACCTATCATCCTGCTATGGAAGAATTGTTATCTGAAAAAGTTTTTCAATTTACCCCATAAAATATTTTATTTGTAGGTTACAAATAAATATCCCGTATAAATTCTATAGCTCTACCACAAAATAAGCAATTTGTAATTGTACACATTTAGTAAAGATATTGGTTGTGGGTGGGACTCAGATTTCTGATATCAAGTGATGTTGTTTAAACTATTATAATACAGGCAGTAGATAGACAATGGAGAAACTACAAGTGGGGAAGTGGTTGAATAGAATTTACAATAGGTAATTATTCCACTATTGTCATTCACACATTTAAATCACTCCAGGCAAGTTTCCACATTAGAAACTCAAAGAATCGCCAATAAACATACGTAAGTAGTTGAAGTGACATAATTTCAACTAATACATGACTAATTAGACGCGATAAACAAGCCCATTAGCTTAGCAAGTAGTCAGTGCGATATTATAATTTTATTGAAAAGGATAACTCATTCTTTGTAGCCATCATTTCTCAAAAATCACTTCGCCCTTTCATAGAGATAGTGATAAAGGAGTTCTTGTGTAAAGCAGTGAGATCTAATTGTGAGAAATGTTCAATTGCAATCTGCGTCTTCTGTGGAATTAGAAAAAAGCAAGTAAGAGATTTTGTTTCTTACATAATTCGAACAAGAGCGTCTCATCGCCTATTAAAATTGTTGAGAGTGTTGAAAAAGAGTTGTAGTTCTCCAGGATCACAAGAATCACAAAAGAAGTGCACATAATTATACAGATGCATGGACATAATGAGTAACACTACCCACGCAGCATCTTAAGAGAAAAGAAAGTCAAGATCACATATAAAGCTCACAAGCAAATTCCTATACAGTGCTAGGATATTTGATGGAGAATGACTAATGGAAGGAACTACTGTGACAAAGAAGGAAATACCGGCTCTGTGTTATGCAGATTTAATTATATTCGCCTCATAAAAAGTAAAAGCTTCATCATATAATACAATTAACTACTATAATAGAATAACCAATTACAATTTTAACTATTTAAATCGCACTATGTAGAGACTAGCTATTGGCGTTCCATCTTCTGTTATTTTTATGAGGGTCTGTTTTTTGGTTTACTACTTATTTAATTGCTATTGTTTAAGTCTCCGATTTCTGTTTTGCAGAGTCAGATAATGTATCTCTTTCTAATAGTAACGACTCAATATTTACATTCTTAACAAATAAGTAATACTAAAACACATAACTAAATAGGGCTCAATAAATAGCTATAACTATATAACACCTAAAAATACAAAGCTACTGCATCTCTAATATTACAATCTCTTTTCTAAGCAATGATGGAGCGTTGTTTGTGTAGGTACAGATATATTAATAGCATTACAATGTGTGAGTAATAATTTAGATAGTCCCTAAATACATTAGTAAGTTCCTATTATGTTTATCTATGTCTCTAAACATATTCGTGATAAGGTTTATAATTAAGAAGATGCTACTTAGTTCTATGTTAAGCATAGTAGTGTTGATTTGCAAACTGGCCAACGCACAGGAGAAATCAAATAGTGAGCAGACCGGAGCAATTAATGATATTGACTTTATACTAGAATTTAGAGGACACTTTTATGAGCTGCTGTGATTAAGCGCTATATTTATTACAATTGCACGTATACACACAATTCTACAAGTATAAACTATATTGCATATGTACTTATATACAGAAACTCGTCGCCAGCTCAAAGATAAGGAAACTAAAAGGAAGAATTATTGTCACTTACTCATGCATTCAGTCACTCACGACCAAACCAACAATAAACACAAAGTAGTAAATACTCGGAGAATGATCCTAGTTTTTTCCACTATATTTCGCTAATCATCCTCTACTTTAGTTCTAATTCCAATTAGAATGCAGCAGTATCATTCTCAGTTAAAATCGCGGGACGTACGCAAAAGTTCTTGCAATTACTTCTCTTTATCTCTCATGGTGGAGACAAGGATTGACAATGCACGTTTAATGTAGTTAAACTGCAGACGTAGTTTTTGGAAACTTTATTACATATCAAATGAAGAGGCAATTATTGCCATTATCACGTTCCACGAAAGACTAGTACACAAGAAATAATCTTGTGATAATTCCCAAGCCAAAGGATTCAAAGTCAGGAATCACTTTCGTGTCTCATCTTTCTTCATTTGCTTAATGTTTACACATTTAACTTGTTATTGGCAGTAGCAATTGAAAGTGAGACGTCTGATTTGACACGTACTGAAATACATCAACTTTCCTTTGAACTATATTTCTAATTAAAGAATTTTGCTGTCAGACTGCAATTTACATAGTACATGCGTTATTTACATCTCCTGAAAATAATTTGAAAATAAATCCAATCAATGTTATTTGCGTGAGCGTAGGCACATAATTAGTGGATTTTAATTTCAAAATACTTTGTGCTAATGTGTAAAGAGGCATAGACAGTAACCAGTGTGGAAGTAGTGACGCTAATAGGAATTTTGTATTTAAGGATTATTTAATATACAATGGATATTAAGAGCTAAAAAGCCTTTTAATTTTTGCTATAGGTTTGTAATCAAAAAACTTTAAATTGTAAAAATGGCTAAGGGAACATCAAAATCCTTTCGTATTGATGATCTTCTGTATCAGAAGACAAATAGTGACAATTTCACGAATGAAAACGGACGGGAAGCTTCGGGAAGGGCTGAAAGTTCCAAAAGTGCATCTCAACGTAAAGAACTTCGACAAGAAGTTGTTAATGTGCAAGGACTTGGAGCTGCGCCGGAAATAGTGCACAAACACAACGGACACATAATAATTAGCCACACTAAAAGTGGAGTTGTGAGGAACGAGAAGGTGCAGTTGAAGGAGATGAAAGTCCAGTGTTCGAGCAGCAGTCCAATTAAACCGGTTCCCATTTTGAACCGAGTGCCCGTACCCGTATCTCAAGTGCGTCACTTGGCTCCTACTTACCAGACGTCTCAACCTTCCTCGGTCCCCAAAGTGGTAGCTCCTGAAAGATTTCTGCATCCTTACAACTTACCGTTTTATGACAATTCATTTCATTCGAATCCAAACTATCACAACACGAGCCAATCCGCTCCAATTTTCCACAATGGAATGACAACGAGTGGTCACCACGCTGGATCTATCGGGGCCATGCACTACGGCTCTTCGTCTCATCACCCAACTTCATCTCTAACGCCTACCAACTCATTTTCTCATCATCCACACGATCATCGAGCACATTCTCATCATTCAACGGCCCCTCACCCTGCTATTCATCAGCTGCAGCATCCAATGCATCCCGTCATATGGAATCACCCAATGCTAGCTCATCCTCCGTTGCACATGGACTGCCGAAACCCAGAAGGAGCTGCTCTCTTTCTTAATCTACATCACAATCGCATGGCTTCATGTAAGTTTACCCCTTTTTATAAACCTACTGTGACATTTGTATTAAAAATTATGTTTAATATTACATGTGACGTATGACAGATGGAATGATATTACTATATAGTCAGCTAATCGTATCATAAAAGTTTAATTTACTGCATCGTTGGTAGTAGGTCAATTTATTGTCACAGGTTGCTATAATCCTAATTTATAATTATTAACTGATAGCCAGAATAGTGTACAGATAGTGGAAAACTCTTTTCATGACAACCCTGTGAGGGAAATCCTGATAAAGCCAACTTTTCATATTCTTATACATATATATTGTGTTTTTAAGGAAATAAGACATTCTATAAAAAAAATCGCCACAAGGTACTTTTAAAACGGGGGAAAGTAATTTGGGTGTCATTTGAACGACATATGATGAAGACATCATGAATATCATTTGTTTCGTTATTATAAAGGAAATCAGAGTAAGAGAATAATTTAACTTTTATTTAAAACTTGAAGTTTAAATTTTTTTAATTTAAAAGTTTTTTACTTAACAAATTCTAATTTTTCTTTATCAGCCAGAATTTGAAAAGAAATCCTGCCTAATTTTATTTAGGGCAGGGAAGGCTTACAAAATATCTTTATTTTCAAAGTGGGACATTAAGGAATCCCTTATACAGGTTATTTCATTTCCTGGTTTTCCTTTAGGAAATTTTCCAATGCTGTTGCTTGTGTAAATATATAGGACACATGTACTGACGGAGAAATTAAAAGTTATTTGTGCACTTAGTGATACTAAGTAATCCCATGTCAACGTTAATTTTCATGATTAATTATGTGCGACAAGTTGCGTCAGTGATGCATAATCTAGCATCATCAGGAATCTGGAATTTACTGGGCAATAATGTAATGCACTTAAGTACATTGGTATTATGCTTATCTGCACGGTAAAATAGCACCGAGTACAAGTGCCTAGTGCTCAATCAGCAATCTGCCTATCAACATTGATGGCCATTGTCTATGTGTAGTCATCATTGGGTTGAAAATGTTGAAAATAGCATTAAACTCGAGTGTCAAGTAAACCGTGAGGTAGGCACTTCTTTCAGTTGTCAAACTATTTTTAAAACTGTATTGGCTATTTGCAACACTAGGCAATGCTATTATAATATTATATAATTGTCGACTGGATTTCCCGACTTACATACCCAGAAGAGCCCCAAATGGCTTTCATATCAGCAATGCATTCAACTCATTAGCAACAAGTGCTATTAGATTCGTACTTGGAATTATACTAATTAGGGAATTTCAAGTATGGTATAGAAAAGGGCGAATTACGCATCATATGCAACTAATACTTACAACCAAAGAAAAAACAGGCCTATAAATCCTAATACATAATATTTACCTACTTAACATCCTAATACATAATATTTAACCAAATACCACAAAAACTTGGCTTAATAGTTAATATTACGGTCCTTAGGTTACAAAGAAAATTGTTTTTTCCAGGGTCATGCGTCTGTTTGAATAACCGCAAAAAGAGCCTTGCTACATGCATATGCATTTTTATCTACGCAACTAATTTGATTTAAAAATGTATTACTGTCAATTTGAATACATTTTTAGGTCACATACTACTGCTCCCTTTTGTAAGTTTAATCTGTAATAACGGCAAATTGAGATTTCGAAGAATTTTGTTGCATCTTGGATCAACACGCAACTGTAATAGTAACTTCAAAGGATTTTGTTGTCACATAATACTTCATGACGTATACAAATATTAAATCATTGTAATTTGTATAATTACCTAGGTAGTAGTTGTAAAGTTGTCAGTTTGTAGAATTATCGATAAGTAGGGCTAAACCATAACAACACATATAACTATTGTAATGAGGCAATGATAAAGTTGTTCTTACATTTTCCCAAACCTAGAAGGAAATTCGGCACTGAATTACATATGTAAATTATGTGGAAATGAGTCATTTGGATTTGTATGTAAATGGTACTCACCTATTATCTATTAATGGTCTTTGCGTTATTCTAAAACAGCTCAATTTTCGCCAATTTCCCTAATAATAAATAAATAAAGGAATAATAATCCTCTTTTACATTTAATAAACAAATTAATATTCTTAGTATTGTCTTCAACGACTTATTTATAAACAATAACTTTGTTATCAGAATTAAGTTCAAGCGTTTATTTTTATACTATCTTGGACATAAAAATAAAATTCCCTTCGCGAATTCCCATTCCATTTGACATTTGCCCATCTATTTATATTGAAAATACATATTAAAAGCCTTTTAATTTTTTCTGGAGTTTCCTTTACTGACCACACTTTTGTCTGATTGACTATTTTATCAGTATTATTAGAAAAGTTAATGCCAAGTACCTTTGTATATACCTATAGTTCGGGGTATTGCAATTTCTCAATAATCCTGCAACAATTTCATGTAGACATTTCTGTTGTCTGTTTTAATATCAGCAACACAAAATCATTTTTATTTTTCAGGCAATTTATGTAGGCATGTAATATTTATTTGGGCTTTTATTGTATGAGAATAAATATTAAAAAAATTTAGAGTTGAAGCTAGATATAATTTAGTGGTTCATTGGAGCAAATTGGAACAGTAAAAGATCAGTAGCTAAAGCAGACATATCCAAATAAGCGATTAAATATTTTAGTGGCTCTGTTGGGCTTCAGCAAATATAGAAGGTAAAAAATAAATGTCGTTTTTGCTAACTCTGGAAGTGCTAAAGGATTAACCGCATGATTGATGTGCGGCATTTATTTTTATGGAGCAATAATGTTTGCGAGTACAATGCCAATAACGTAGTAATAATATCAGAAGGATATCGAGTGATATTATCATTATCATGTCAGAGCAACGGGTAGCCACTTGTGTCTCCGTTTTATTATTGCATGAGTCCCGTGTAAACGCTCCTGCTAATTCAAGCACAGAGCCCTGTTTACAATAACTGTATATTTATGATACCTTACTGCATGCAAATAACTTGTGGCAAAGTAAAGTTTGCTCTCATTTAAAATCTATTGTTAGCGTAGGCTGCACAAGGTAGTTGGACAATCTACTCAGCTCAGTTTACACACTTTCTTTGACAAAGACCGATAGATTAAAAATATTTTGCTTGTAATGCATAAGGCTAATCCTTGATTGGGATTTGTGAATTCATAAGTAATACAAATAGCTTGTACAAAAAACTGTAGCAAGTACACAGAGAAATTTTACATGTGAGTAGATTGCCATTATAGCTAATAAGTGAATAGAAACAGTAAACGAGAATTTACTTAAGTTACGTAAATGGTTCAACTGTAAATCCCTTTGTGATGATACTACACGTAGTCCCTCATTATTGGACACATTTAGGATTAAGGGAGACAGATAGCTGTAAGAATCTTATCTCTATAGCCAGATGATTTAAGCCTTCAATCAGTCTCGAATTCAATTCAATAGACTTTTGCATCATTTCGTATTTTTGGCTAATGTACATAGCACTAAGTTACTATTATTACCTCTGTACACATTTTATGGACAATATGGAGCAGTAATACAATGTAATGTCGGTACACGCAATAGAAATAAATCAATGACGCACTGATATTGCTCCACTTCACTTCTGATTGTAAGTAATACATTTATCGGTGATATACTAATCAAGTAAATCCCAACAGTGAACAGCACAACCATTAATACATCTATGCAATTAGATATTTCTACTCTTTAAGCTTCTATAATTGCTATTCATTTATATCTAATCTATATAACCATCCTCATTTTCATAGACGTAATAAAACAGGGAGGAAATGAATTATAATCATCACCGATTTTTATTATAAATGATTTTGTGTTATAAGTATCTGGGCATGTTTCATTCCATATAACCTTACACGTTTCACATATGATTCCTACGACATTAGATAAACTTCAGATTTCCATCATTTCCAAAGTAATCCTCTCTATTTAAATCATGTAGATTTACACTTCCATTCACGGCTGTAATGATCGATCTAATTGCTGTTTATCAGCGCAATGCTTTTATTGCATGCAGAGTAGCTGACCGAATTTCCCAAGATAATGCTCAAATTATCTTTTCTGACAATTAATAACCGTACAGAAAAATACATAATCTGTAATGGTGTACCAAATTGGCAATGGAACATTTCAAACACATTATATAGTTGTGTTTAATTGCAAAGCTTAGCTTATTCAAAATCTAAGCTTCCATGCCCTTTGATCGCCTGCCCAAAAAGTATTCTTGCAATAACAGCTTATACGCAAATATTTACTACGCATCTGTATCTTGATGAGAGCAGAAAAGTATAATAATGTGAAATTATAAATACGGAGCAGTTTCGTTTCTGTGAGGAGTGATTGTAATTGTAATTTTAATTGCTTTATTGTAGAACGCCAATAGCAGACACAATTTTACATGCGTCTGATTTATACTGGATGACCTAATTAAGATATATGAAGTCATCCTAAATTTATTTTACTTATGCTATAAAATACTTTATTTAATAACAGAAAAAGTGTGATAACTGAATTTCTAGCTCATATGATATGATAACTTTAAACTATTTCATTATTTATATTAGCACTAATTATTCCGACCAATATCATGTGTTTCCAATTCAATATTTCCATGATGTTTGTGTCTGTACCGTTGTATTATGTTGCAAATAACTTCCACTGCCACATGTACAGAATAAACAGGGTTGCGGTGGATGAAATGCGTGTCCGGCGAACTGGCCCCAGGACAACTGGCACAACGGACAACTGACCCCTAGGACAACTGGCACAAAAGGGGAGGAGCCATTGATCATAGCTCCTTCAACAATAATTTACCCCTTCTTACCTCTTAGAAAAATGCGGTGGCCCTTATCAGGGCCATTGGGTCATAACAGAAACGGCGGAAGTCTGTGCAATGTCGAAAGACAACGACGGGTGTCACGCCTTGTCGTCAGTGGCCAAGTCCCTTTGCATGTCACCAATGCCTCCCATGTCACAATGTCGCCCATGCTAACACCCATGCTAACACCCTTGCTAACACTCATGCTAACACCCATGCTAACACCCTTGCTAACACTCATGCTAACACCCATGCTAACACCCTTTTAACACCCATGCTTCGTAACACCGTAAACAAGAATGTGTCTGTCCATGGGTGTTAGCAAAGGGTGAATTTGGTTTATCCACCTTAATTTTGTTTTGGCAGGATGAAATAGTAATTAACATGGAATTTCATTTATCGAATTTTGTCGAATTGGTTTATATGGATGGATAAAATGATAAAATTTCATTTCATTTGGACAATATACAACCCTAAGCATAACACATGCCGGCGTGCTGGTCTAATGGCTAAGGCAGCTGCAACTTGCAAGACTATCAATGTCTGTGTTGACGACCAGGCTTCAAGTCCCGCCGTTGAACCTACGAAAACCCGAGGGTTTTTAACCTTGAACATTGCAATTGGGATCTAGTAGTGGAATTAGCGCTGTTTTATCGAACTGGCTCTGTGAGACAGTGTTTGGCCTTCCGAGCATTAACTAACAACAATGCAATGTTAAGAGGAGTTGGCAAGAGACCCGATACCGGGTGGCCTGCGCCAGAGCCTTCACTTTGTAAGGATATAGGCGAACTTCATAATTAATAACAAACAAACAACCAATATAGCATAACAGATTATAGTATGTTACCTATCGGTTTCATTTAGCCACCTCACTAAAATCGTTTAGTAATGTGTCCACGAGTACTGGTGGACACGGTCTCTCCACCTAATTCATTGATCACGACTAGTATACATAAATATAGTTAAGTAATAATAAGTAAGTTAAGTAAATAATAATAAGTAAGTTATGAATTTGACGTTGCAAACTAGACTGCTTTAATTGGCTGCGTCATGGGGCTGAGAGATATCAATTGTGGGTCTGTCTCTCCCGCTGTAACAAAGATATTCCACTTAATCTAGAATCTGCTGATGATGTGATATTTCGATGTTAAATATCTTAACATCCCAAGTAATAATATGAAACGCTAACAAATTGGACATGAATGTCCATAACTTTTATTTATTTAAGCCCTTGGGTGGGCTCTATTAATTTGCAAACGGCTGCAAAAGGTCCTATTAGAGGCTCTGGCTCTACTCTGTTATGTGGCTCTCTCATCCAGCTAGGTGTCCAGTCGACTCCACTGCGACACTTTCTTACGTGGTTTCTTTATTATAAGGAAAGACTCCTTCAATGCTTTGTTGGAGCATGGGGCTGTTACATGCAAATCAATCTCTGTAGGATGGGTGGGTGTGGGACTGTAGTATAGATAATGGAGTTCTGTCGGAACATGGGTTTTATTAAAAGATTTTATGCTATGCAAAGAGCAGCTTCAAATATCTATATTATTGTTTGAACTATAATTGTTTTTAGTGTTGAATCCTTACATGTGCAACTTTATTGCATAGTATGTCTAATTTTCGTGAGAGTATCTGGCTCGGGCTAAAATAGAGAATAATGACAATGATCTGAACGAACATTCTGGTTTGTTGACACCATGCTACTGTATTAATTCCGACTTTCTATATCCAAAATGCATGGCTAAATATTATCAAGCATAATATTTCAAGGAGTGCCCTTTAAAAGTCACTCTTTGCATTGTTTCTGCTATCTGGTGTCAGCACTATCACATTGCTACTAAAACACAAAAACATATGTTAATATCGAGATGAAGCGTCTTGTATTGTCTTGTTTACCATTAGCAATACATTAGGAAAGTCAATATTGCAGTGATGTCCTGTCACTGTCCATTTGTGAAAACCTGCTGAGAGTTGCACCATCATTTTTATAACAAACAAATGAGACTGTGAGCCGATGTTTGCCATTTCTATATTTTTCGAGTTAATACATGTAAACAGGAAATGTTATTTCTGTGGCGTGGTTGCTCTGTTATGGTGTTATCCATATGTGAACAGTTTAATACAGTGCTCATCAATGCAGATTTACTAAATTGAATGCATATTTTTAAATGATAGTATAGCTTTTCAATAGTATCATAAAATACAAAATATTTAATTACGTATTAATGGAGAAGATAAAGCATTACAAACAAAACTAAGAAATCATATAAAAATCAGCAGGCGCAGTTAATGCAGTAATAGAAAATATTTATTCATATAACTGTAAGTATTTTTTGTGAATCGTTTTATTGTATAAAACAATAAATGTTTTTTGATGGTTTAATTACAGTTTTGCTTAATTTATGTAGGTGAAAGGCTTATACAAGTTTATAGGTTGCTTACAACTATTTTTAGGTAGCTTTGAAAAGTTGGACAATGTAATATGAGGAATTAGGATTTGATAATGATGTTCTTTTCTTTTTGCCGATCGACCCTCTTTCAGGTCAGTGTATCTGTATATCTGTGTATCCTTCTGCAATTGTAACAATTAATTAGGTCTGAATTAGCAGTTTCACTGAATTGGTTGATTGATTGATATTCTATCAGAGGGAAAACATATCGAATGCGATAAAAGGATTAAATGGTTTTAGATTTTAAATTAATCATTTTTTACTTATCCTGGGGAAAATCGTCAATGAAATTAAATGCCTGACATTCCAAAATATTATTTAGGTACTAGCCGTAAATAAATATTTTGGCTGAATGTACAGAAAATTTACACGCTGCATTTAACCTTGGTCGCTTATTTAACATATCATTACTACTAAGTTACGCAATGCCGTATTGAGGTCGTGGCATAGTGGCATTCGGGGCAAATGCCACCTCCTAAATGTCGAGAAAAAAGAGATAATTTTTGGAAAAAAAATTTTGCGCTACGCGCGAATTGGAACTTTCGAAAATTTTGTAATTTAATGTTAGGCTTTGCCCCTCCCGAAACTGAGTTCTAAATACGGCACTGAAGTTACTATTAAGTTCCGCTTATTAAATTAAACTGATTTCGTACCTCAGCATTTGGAGGGACAAAATTGAAATTTCACAATGTGTGAGTATTGGACCCCAGTATGGATAAAGAGCGCCTAAAGAAGCTCGTCCAAAATTGTAAAGGTATATGAATATATGTCATAAGAGTATAAGAATAAGAAGGTTGCACTGGAAAATAAAGCATCATGGGTGCCTCAAGCCTAGTACACTATAATTTTATGCAAATTATTGTCCTCGACTCATTCAATTATTATTAAAAATTAATTTTAGTTCACTATTTAATACACTACGTTGTGTCCGTTAAAGTAACAGAGCAGAGAAATCAAGCAACGATATTAAGTGTTGAGTGACAAAATTATATAATTGGATGTAGTTATTTATATTCTGTATTAATTGATAACAATTGGCTTTAAAATATTTTCAGATGGAGTGGCTTATCCCAATAGTCGACCTGGGAATCCAATGGTAAATGTCACCAATAAACGAAAAGGGGGACAGATTAGATTCTCCAATTCTCAAACAGCTCAGTTAGAGAAGTCTTTTGCCGAACATAAATATTTGAATGCTGGGGATCGCAAGAAGTTGGCTAGCTCATTAGGTCTGTCTGATCGCCAGGTAAAAACCTGGTTTCAGAATCGTAGAGCAAAATGGAGGAAAAGCAGGAAAGGAAATTCGTGTGATTCAGAGGTAATAATAATAATAGTAATTATAATAATATAGATATACTACAGAGATATATGCACTATATTATACAAATTCCTATTTCATTGCATGAATTAATTTGATACATATTGCTATTCTCTGTACTAAAATTTGGCATTTTTTAATAATCAGACTCAAGTGTCCGGTTCTTCCTATTCAAAACAGGATCAGGATTATTCCCCTGATGATGGAGGTCGATGTGACAGCCCTGATAGTGTAGAAACTCAAGACAGTTCCTGCTGACCTCTTCTGAACTTGATTCTTAGCAATAAAATAAATTATTTTTATTTTATTACGCGTTCTCTGTTACTAAAAACGTATTCCTGTTTGCTACTTGTCTTAATGACTCTCCTTCTTAAGTTTTACCATTTTATCTGATTACGCGTGTCAATCTTTTAATATGGCAGCCCATGTGAAGTTTATTCACAAAACAGCAAGAATTGACCTCGTGAAAGGATATCTCAAACACGTGCTTTAACCTTTGTCTGCTTCTGTTACTTTGTTGTTAAGCTAAGCGGGGGCTGCCTGAACTATATTATTAGTAGGTGTGTCAAATAATAGTAAAATGCAAATGTATTAAATGCATTCTGATCTTAGTGGCGTCATTTCGTGGAAATAGTACGTGTACTTCTCTGTTAATTAGCTCATTAACAAGGATGCTCATATCGGAAGATAACTATTATCCAAAAAGCAGTATATGTCTATAGTATTGTAACTGAAGCAATTAAATGAACTCCCGTGTGTTATTTTGTCAAATAAGAAATACCAATGAATAAAGCTGTGTTTTTACTAAACCATAATATAGTCATTAAAACTGTATATAGGGACGCATTTTAAACTCCAGACTTACAAATGATGGCATAATATAATTAAATCTATAGATGATTCTACTTCCATTATTCTCGTAATTTGGTAAATTAAACTACAATGTTGCTACAAGATATCGTTCGTTCTTTTATCCAAATGTTGTGATCTCTGTTTATGTAAATGCATTTAACAAAAATACACAGCGATTACAACAATTTCAATAACAGCACCCCTAGTGTGTCTATTTCGCCTTTCCGTTGTTTTTTATACAAAATCAAATACATTTTGATGATATTACGTGATATTGTTTGTAATTTAAAAAAGTCAGTCATTATCATGTATTGACTATTAACATGATCACAATATAAGTGAATCACCCTTCATTAGATATTCTTTTTATTTCTTTTGTAACAATTAAAGCATGTCCTCCTTTTACATTTTTTTATTCAATAATTTATTTTTATATTTTAAAGCACTTTCTATATCTTATATGGAACTAAATTTTTGTCGTAATGAAATATGAAACTATTTTTCGTTTCATTTTATATCACTCACTCTAATACCACATACTGGTGACGTAATGTAAGGTGAGAGGTCTCCAAAATAACTAAATCAGTATTAAAATCTGTTTCTATATCCCACATATACAACAAGCCCCATGTTTAAAAGTTTAAACACGAAATACATTATTAGATTAATATTAAATATTATAAATATGAGTAGGTAATGGAAAAACATCAATTTAGTGTAATCTATTCATTTGGTTTTTTTGAACGTATAAATAATATATTTGATCGGCAAAGGATTCCTCCTCGTGTAGAAAATAGGTAACTGACCCTTACTAACTACTACGTAAATAAATAGTAAATACATATCCCCCAGATGAAATCTGTTTAAACCATCTCTTCAATGACAGGGCTAAGAGTTTTAAGTAATTGGAACTCGTCTGTTATGTACTGGTTTAATTTACAGGCCGACGATTGGTGTGGAATTATAGAGCTGTCAATTGTCAGGGCGATCCTCATTCCCCCATTATAGCTGAGAAATGCAACCCCAATACCTACAGAAAAATATCATTTTAACATTTCCTTTTTATGGCATCATGCATCATCTTGCAATGAGGTGTTAATAATTTGTCTTACTAGCAGTGCCCCGCATCAAAGGTAGCCAAAATACAACATCCTCTTGGAAATGTTCTCCAAATCCAGTCACAGAGAGTGGTGGCCCAGGGAAATTGGATAAAATCATAGTCGTCATCCAATTTGTAGCCCACACATCCGTTAGCCATCTTGGAACTGAGAGAAGCAAAGGAACCGTTCCGAAATTGGTGAAAAGTATGGGCGTCTTTTTGAGTTCACTCGTTGACTTTTGAGCTTCCTTCAATCTTTTCCTCGGACATTTCCCTCCAACAGGAATCGCAAAAATGCCAACAGTCCTTAAATAAATGAATGACATCAACAAATAAAATTTTAGTACTTTGATTACGAATAAACTACTTCAATAAACACATTTCACATTTTTATGAATGCATTGGCACAAATTGTCATTAACAGCAGTTAGTTTACCGTATTTTGTATAGAAAATAGGAAACCCAATGAAAATATTACCAATGATTGACGAGGGTTTCCATAGGATGACCTTTCCAAGGCATTGGACTCAATCCCCTCATTACTTTAGGGATGAATTGGCTCTTTCCTTCATTTTCCAGAAACTTCCGAATCCCACCGGCGAATCCAGCAAGCAAAACAGCAGTGACAGAAACTTTGTGTTTGGAACTAATCTCTTTCATTTGAACCATAGACATTTTCTCTGTCATTGTGGTATGCATATTTTTTGTGAGCTTATTCGCAGATAAATGCCAGAAGTTTCTATCCACTTCCAGGATAAATTGCTTCAAATGGAAGTAAGGAGTTAGGATAACTATCCCAATAGAAGTGAAAAATTTTGCCATCAAATTTCTTTTTTGTAAACGGGCTTTTGGAACATTGCTCACGGGTTCCCCACTTAAATGTGCCATGATGAGTTTCATTATTGAGTAGCCATCGCCGATGGCGTGATGCAGTCTAAATATCAATGCAAATCTAGGGGAGCCATCATGAAATGCAATTGGACTTGGGCAAGTTGGAACGTAATCCAAATGCACTTTGGGAGGAGCAGGAACATAATTTCTTACGATGAGCATTTCCCATGGTGGCGTTTTGGGCGGAAAAGATTTTGTGGAAATTGGACCCAACATTTTTGTAAATTCTTCTTCTGTAATGACGGGTTGAACTTTCCCCTCATTATTATTATTGCTATTGAGGTTATCTGCTGCTAGCAAAACCTCGGCCTCTTCACATAATTTTACATGATTTTCCAATTTAAATTCCGTGTCCCATTTCCAGAAAGGAAAGCCGAGCCAATGTTCAAAATATTGCTTTAGTTTCAAGTAACATTTTTCTCCTTTTTCATTTTTTGCGTCGATTACATCGTTTTGAATCACATATCTTATTTTTTCCATATCAGGAGTTCCTTGGTATGTAATAACGACATTTAGCATGCATTCTGAGCGTTTAGTCACATCATCTAAACCAACAATAGCGTCTCTTGAACTCATAATCCCAACCCATTTTGGGTGTAATATTTTAGATAAAAAAATCACAAGAAATCTGTATATGTAAAGAGGTGTCACAAACAAAAATATGCACGGAACAATGAGGGCGTAAACAATGAATGTTAGCAGTATTAAAATCACTTTTGCAAGAGCTGGTATGAAATTCAGGTAGTTTATTTTGGACGGTGTTTTTCTCGATGCCATGCTTAAAAATAAACACTTCACTCGCAGAAACTTTAATTGAACTAACGGACTAACATTTATGAATTTTTTTATATCGACTCACAATTTGCGATTTTAAATAATCTAAGCATGTTAGAAATGGTAAAGCCGCAGTTCACTTTTATTAGAAAAATAAATCAACTGTAATCTTGGAAGTTGCACGTGAAAATATATTTCGCTTACTCTTATTATTATATTGAAACGCTAAGTTGTGAAAACCTTTTAACGATCAGACAAATACTGCAGTCTGAGCTAGATTTGCAGAGCAATAAGAGAGTTCTCAATTCTCAACTCAAGTTGCAACGGATATCAAAGATATTTATCGTGTGCAAATGTGCACGAGAAGGTAATCTCTAAATTCTACATCATTATTGCATGAAGTAACTAATAATCAAATATTTGTCTGTAGAGGAACGCTCTCAAAAGGTCATAGATAGTTAAGTTAGCTTCTTAAGCAACTTGAGATTTCATGGTAAACAACACCGCAATTCTACAGACTACGTAGCCAGCCCAATATATACGCTCATACACCTTATCCTACTTATTGTCATTTTGGCAGCTACTGCATTGCATGAACAATATTAAATCATTAATTCACATGTATACAAAATGAAAAGTTTGTGATCTAAATTCCTGACGCTTGTCAAGGTGGACAAAGTCAATACATATCTATAGTAGACAAGAAGGAAATGTAGCATGTACCAAATATTGATGAATGTTTTTGAAAACATTAAAATGAGAATCATCTTGAGATTCGTTAATCACCAAACTCTCTATATTCATCCAAGTTTTAGACACAATTAATACAAGTAGTGTCAAAACGAAACTTCTGGATTGCAAATGTGATCTCATGGGTAAGCAATTTTAATTTTGTTTGTGATTATTCTTAATAAGGAATTTCTGTTATTCTGCGTTCTGTCACATTAACTATCTAATGACAAACTGGTCATTTAAAGTATCTGAGAATGTGACAAATGCAAAACTTGAATAAAAACTAATAGAAAACAATGCCTCGTAAATTGCGTTTATTTACTTAGATTTATTTGCACGCACCTTTATGCATCAATGTCACCCACTTATTTATTCTATTAAAATACGCATATCCCTTCTATTTCTAGTGTTTCCTTTTACCAATTACATACGATGACTCTGACCTTGTGTGTGTTTAAAAAATAAGATGACTTACTGGTTTCTCATTCCCTTCTGTTATATATGTAGGTGCATATATTAAAAATAGATAGAAAATGTTTCAGTATTAAATAATAGAGATAGCTTTTTAAAATAAAAAACCTTCTGTCGGTAGTGGTTTCAAAATAAATATTTGCATTCTTAAGTTATTGTGCATGACTGATTGCCTATTCCCTCACCACCTACTACACAAGTACATAACTGTAGCAATTCTCAATGAATTCATAATTTATCAGCAATTGCGTGATAAATTCATACAGTAGTATATCAATGTAAGTAATGTATTTTGTTGTTGTGTTGCGTTGTAAGTACCTACACACATAAAACATCATGCAAAAATTGTGCCAAGTGCCAACAAGGAAAGAAAAGAGAACAAGAGCAACAACATGACGCTCGTTTTACAACTATACCTTTTACTATTATTTGCTTACGAACATATAAAGAAACGTCGTTGTTAAATGTTAATATGGCTCTAGTACACATCAAGATGAAAGTAGTAACCTTCAATTTCATGATTCCTTTAGAAAAGTATGCCATCCACCGTGTTCTAGGTGTAATAAGCTTTAATAGTGAACACGTTACCTAAGCACGCTTACACTTTTAAAGGTAAGAGAGATCCCACGTCACTTCGCACCGAATAACTATAACACATTTCTGTTTCTGGAAATTTTTAATCAAAGTTAGCATTTCGTATCTGTACATCAGTCTAATTGTCGAGTATTCCCATCCTTGCACCTCCAATAAAAATATCCTTATAATTTTGTATAAATCTTTACATACTCATTCATAAGCAACGCTAGACCAACTTGGTATTGCATCTGTAGGGGTGTATAGGTAGTGTAGTGGTTGTTTCTACAAAAAGTCATAAATGTCAGTGCTACCGATTGCATGTACAGACAGAGTTTTTCAGAGATATATTAGGAAATACAAGAAGATAAAAAAGATAGTTTAGCAGTACCCCACTTGCATGAAGGTTTAATGGTTTCAATCCAATTTATTATTATTACATAAGTTTTTGAGTTAGATAAATGAATACTATTTCAATATCATTTGCAATTTTGTTTCTTGTGAGAAGAATTTTAGGCTTAGAAATTTTGGCTATTAGAATTAGAGTTACTAGGTAGGTACTTGTATAAATTCATTATATTAAAAGTTGTCTTCACTAAGCACTTGGAAAAGTCCCACATTTATTTAAATAATAATTTAGGAAATAGGTCAAATTATAATAGTGGGATGAGGGGATTAGACGAAAGATGCGCTATCTGTTTTGATATGGGTATGAGTGCTAAGGTGAATACCTAAACGTTAAGTTGAGGGAGGTGGTGGGTTTTTTGGTGACTGGATTACGTGCAGACGAGTAACCCCATAAACTCGTAATACTTTTAGGATTAGGTCAGTTCTTGGGTACTAGAGCAATGTACCTTGTCAACTTGGTTGCAAAAGTCTCAATTGAAACTGAATTTTGTTGTGGAATCCCAGAGTTATTTCTGCTGGCTATGAAATATGAAAGTGAAAAAAGTGTATGTGATGAAAAGATGAGTATAAAATGATAAATAAGAAGGCAGACGATTCCAATTCCCAATTTTGACTTTAATACACTAAAGACAGATAACATTATCTAAAGGAAAGCTTGTCTCGTTCGTACATTTACAGTTACACCAATGGTGCCTATTTTAATAGGTCGGTCGGTAGTATTGCATGCTTTATAATAGCTTATAGTTTGGATAAATAGCGGTAACTTCATTCGTTCTTGGCTTCTGTGCGGCCTTTTGGTCGCCTGTGTTGGTAATTTCTCATGTGAGCCACGATATTATTTCAGTACATAGTATTATCATTATTATAAACCGTTCCTAAATGAAAACCAACATTAATAATAATGAT
The DNA here is from genome assembly GCA_009936455.2 of Tomocerus minor. Classification (NCBI taxonomy): domain Eukaryota; kingdom Metazoa; phylum Arthropoda; class Collembola; order Entomobryomorpha; family Tomoceridae; genus Tomocerus; species Tomocerus minor. Next base: position 32,725 of record JAAAYG020012419.1, read on the forward strand.
AAATTGCTACTTATTAACTTAATAGCCACGCTAACAGTACACATGACCTTTTGTCATCGTGAATCTGGACTCATAATACAATTGTATAATAATATTCACATCTAACCAAGTATATTTCATAGACAAGACAAAGTTCTAAAATAATTAGATGCCTGCACAGAATTTATTTATAAGATTATAAAGCACCTACTGGTAAAGGTAACTCTAAAATTAAAGTGCTAATCCAATTACTTCAATGGCATACACCGAGATTAACAGTTAAAGACTATTGGCCACGTTCTGAAGATAAAATAATGTACAATTTGACTAATTATAACAAGTAAGATAAATACCAATTTGTTCACAATCAGCGTTAGTCCCTATCCATTGCATTGTGCGCCGGTTTCACGGTGAAATTGAAACACCAACGTCCAGTCTTACAATCCTTCGATATTAATTTCACAATAACAACGGATTCTCATGGCTTGTCCATTCATAATTACCGTATTGTCTTACATAATAAAAATATTTAAAATAGGAAGCCATATTACACTGGTTTCAATGTTAACTTATCTCGACGACTCTAATTAATTAATTAATTAATTAATTAACTATGTACGATCCTACAAACAACGCTACTTTTCCAAACCAAGACTTACTTACAAATGAATTCCTAACTCCAAGCAAATTAGCAATTCAGAAACAGAAAGCCAATGTCTATGATAAGCTGCCTTGTTTGATTTGGCGTCCAATTAAACAGCTACCAAAAGAGAGCATTGCTCAAATCTGTTTCTGCAATGCTAAAAGACTTTTCCATGTTTTCCACACTGTTGAACGCACACAATTAGAAACTATCATACATCATGATACATACAATATAGAGCATACACTGATCCTTTTCCCATTGAATATGTTGACGCGAGTCCCTTCCCTACTTACGAACGAGAACATATCAATCTCTCAGGTCTAGTATGGTCATCCCTTTAGTTTTAGAATCCCACATGTCTACTTTAATATTTATTTAGGCTAGACGAACAATTTTATATGTCTGACATCCATGACTATAATTTTAGTAAAATGTAACACCTTAAATATAATGAAATTTATGTACTATGTGTGCGTACACATAGCATAGAATAGACTATATATATGCATAGACTCAAATACATACATTAAATCCCCCATTCGTTCGCAACGTCTCTTTTAGCACAATTCACTTCCCATTTATTTATGTAGAGACTCAATACCTGAATTCCTCATTAACTTGGCGCAAATATTTCCCTCTACCTACCGCGAGCGAGCGAACTCATGCAGTACTGACGCGTATGGTAATTAATAAATGTCAAAACATGCAATCAAAATTTTCTTAGCTCTACTCGAAAGTTCACGTCTAGTCTACAGCTACACAGCTAGCTACTATTTCCCCTAGATATGTAGTCCTAGTCCTAAAGAGGAGGATATACGCCCGTATCTATTTTAGAGGTGGCTAGGATGTCACATATTATTGCATTTAACTGCAGATTACAGAAAAATTTCAAATAGTAGATCAAAGAGTTGAATTTATTTGGAAGGGAATGGGCAGCTAAAACCTAAGGCTATAATTATATACTAACATTTAATGTCTCTGTGCTTAGATACACATTCTCATAGTTAGAGTTGGATTAATATTCTTAAAGACTCTTTCCATTTACCAGCCACAATCTTCCCATTCATGTCCATCCCACCCATACATACCCTCCAGTATTTTTTTGGTATTTCTGCTCATTCAATTAGCTTAGCAATGCAGCTTAGCTCCGTAGCCACTCCTCACTTACACATACAAAAACGCATTGACATCAGTTAACAGTACGTTCTCGTATAAAAGCCAACAATCGGATCCCATACTGATAAACAGGATGCAGATAGTAAGTATAATAGTGAAGAATTAAGTTATTTTCAATTGTTGTAAGTATTTAATAGGCGAAAGCTCTGTGAAGTCTCAATTCAATTTAAAATTAGGGATATCATTAAGAAGAGAAGAGGACCCCAAGCCTTAATGATACGTAGTTATGGGACACTACTCAAAGGATTTTCACACAGGCGCTCAAGGCCAAACACTGGCATCTTTTTTTTTGAAAGCAATCAGCTTTACCTACACTTAAGTATGACATCATGTCCATTTAATTCTTTAGTAAGGCAACATTCAAATCACACCTAGATGAGCTAAAACCGTCTTTAGTTAACTAAAACTACGCCACCTCAACTCAAAATCAAACTTCGTCAAGCTGACAGAGTGAATTAATTGGAAACATTTAGAATTTTATACAAGAAACTATATAAAGACTAAAAACGATAAATTTTTATACCTTAAGCTGTCATATCAGTATCTTTTTTTAATTATGTCTGTATCAATATTGACAGAAAGTTTGTACCTATAGAAGGTACTATACATACACTCTCTATCCTAGGGAAAATGGAAGCCGTAATTTATTTAACTATACTTTATGTAATATTGCTTTTTGCTAGTACACCATTGTTGGCCTAGGTACTGTATATTTAATTTAGAAAATTCTTAGTTCTTAGATTGGCAGGGTCTTAGACTCACTAGCAAACTAATGAAAGCACATGCAGACCACTGTAGAAGTCTGGTCAGACAATATACTATCAGTATTTAAGACAGATCAGCACATCATCATCAATTTGCATCCCAACATTGGCGCATTTCATACCTTACTGAATTTTTGGCAGAAATCAAAAAAGGCACAAATTAAAAGATCTTATCAGCAATCAACTTATATTATAATAAAAATGAGGAATAATATATTGCAAAAGGATATCTAATACCATTAGGAACAACGGAATTAATACGGTTATTGCCTATCTAGCAGCACTTTATCAATTATTTTTGACACAAACTAACGAGAAGATGAAAAATTGGTAAAGAATCCAACGTTCACGTTATAAAAAGGTAAACTTATCATTGCATGCTAAATGATAGACAATTTGGAATTGGATAGATACTTACAGTCAAGAAATTTCTAAAATCGTTAGGTACATTTCTGAGAATAGAAAATTTTTTAAGGTGCCTATAATGGAAATTAAGAGTGGTGTTTGCTGATGCATTCATCTACTCAATAACAATTCAACTTAAGATCAAGCCTAAAACATCACAAAAAGAATATAACTTCAGTCTTGATAATATAGTAGATTGTGTTACGGTGTAATGATTTCTATCATATCAGAGCACATAGCATTAAAATGACAGCAGTTGCCAGTACATCCCAAACTCATTATAATAATAATTATTGATAGCAACCCGAAAAATTAGAAGAGTTAGAGTGGCTTTAAAGATTTACATAAAAAGTTAGTGCACATGAAACAACTAAACTTAGTAGGTACTTTCAATTAAAAGATCGGTGACAATTTTTAGATCATATTTTGGATCTCAAATAAAGTCACCTTGGTTCAAAATAGAGCAAAGTTTTCTGACAGTACTTTAATTCACAACTGTAAACTTAAAAAAGGAGAACGTGGTTCAAAAGTATTTACTGTCAAGAGATTTACGCACTATCTGATGATATAATCAGCCCCCACGCCTCCAAAATGGTTCATACCCTCAATCTGATATGTTGGAAACATGTATATAACGATACTAAGGCTACAAATTAGTATTTTCAATCGAGCAGTTAATCAAGTAGTCACACTCTGTATTGCAAATAACTGAAACTGAGCATACATGACATCAAAACAAAGCTAACATTCACAAATGTATACTAACTCTTGCCATTTACTACAATAATTAGAGCTAATTTAATTTCGGGACCTTGTAAAAGTAAAAATGATCAAAGAAAAGAATAAATTTTATTAAGGCACTCCGTATTACGTCACGAATATACGTTCAATTCAAAAGGGTCACTTTCTGGCAGTATTTTCCATTTTTTTATGGACGTCTTTGCTATTTGCATTTAGTACTGCACTGATTTCTTATATTTGTATCTAACGAATATCCCATTTCTGAGCAAAGTCCTTCTATTCAAAGATGTACCGACTACTGACATAAAAGAAGGTCATTTATAGAACGCTATTAAGTGGTCACGATCGATAATATCACTCAAACGACATTGCTAGTATTAAACAGCAGAACATTGAATAGACATGCACATGAAAAGAGGAGCGTGAAAGAACAGAATAATGAAATATCAGCATACGCAGTAAATAGTAAGTACAAAATTAATTCGTAAACAGCCAATGAATACTCTAGTATAATGTTTTCATAGTAATATTTGCATGTTACGAAAGATATAGATTAGTACAGGGACTATCACTACAGATGCATTTCTTCTGATCTAAAAATAGGTGAACAAACGAAAGGCTGATCGTTTCATTCATAGCATAGTATACATAGTTAGATCAATTTCAGAGTATTTTTTAATTAAGCGTAACTCACTTGTAGAGTATAGTAACAGATTGTGCGTATATCTCTGCAACAGTGCATCTATTTAGATGGAATAAAGGAGAAACGGAGCACAACGTAAAAATACTGAAAACTTCATATGCAACAACACGCTCATTCATCGAAGCTTCATTAGAAATGACAGCATTCGGCATACATACTTAAAAGCAAAGGTACCCAAGTGAAAGAGCTTCGAAATGCCGAGAAGGATAAGGTGCACTCTACGGAGTAGAGAGCCCTTTTAAGTTCCCCTGGCATTTTTTGCTCTGACACATTATTTAAAATAATCAAGTTTTAACTAAAATGTATTTACATATATAATTAGAGCACTGCATACCTGAATCAAATTCAAACGTCTCATAATACAGGCAAAAAAATACCTCAAAATAACTGAAACAATCTAACGTTACAATGTAAAGGCTCTAATTATTGTTAATCTATTTATCCTCTACTATTTACAGTATGCCACCAATTTTATAGCATCATCAAATGTCTGGAGAAACATAGGTGATAAAATTCATGGCATACATTTAACCATGATTTCTGACAACAACTCGTAACAAGTTGCAAGTAGACCTTAACATTACACATTCACAACTTGACAATTTAAGAAGCACGCGTGTGCCACTCAATTGGTCAAGAGAATAACATTCGTCATATTATCTACTATTTATATTATAGCGTATATCTTGTTGTACAACAGACAGCTTAAACATTTACAATACTCTTCACAAATCCATACCACACAAAAAGAAAAAAAACATTTAGATTAATCTAAAATGTCCCAACACACGAGACTGTTTATGTACATTTTTATTATGCTTGATTCGTTAGTGGAGTAGACTTATGAGCTACAATCCACGTTTCCTACCTAACTGTCTCTATAACCGACAGATCTAATCTAAAACTTAAAAAAAAGTGGTGAACAGATAAACAAAAAAGCAGGCATTCCATCTGCGACAATAAATAACTCCTGACAAACCCATCCCGTCTCTTTACACTTACTTTTCATAGTCTTCTACTATTGTCAATAGTAGACTATGTTAATATATCATAACTGCCTTAGGTAAATAGCTGCATTAATGTGACACGATGTAATGAAACAAATTCTAAGTTTACGTACGTTGTCGATCCTAAAAATTATTTAATATAATTTAATAAAGACTAAGTTACATTATTACATATTAGAGCTGCGTTATAAACAATTCCAGGCTAGGAAAGTGAAATAGTAGAGTCGTGATCGTGAGATATCTAGACGGAAAAGAGCTGCAGTTAAGAAAAATAAAACATCTGTATATCCTGACTTGTTATGAGAGGAACCGAGTTATTAGTAGCACAGGACTAAACCGTACGATATGACAATAACAACAACCGTTCATTGTTAAAGCAAATGGTGTCAATTAAATTACATTAAACTGTTGCCTCACATTTCTAACGTTAGAAAGCTTAATAGACATATTATATATACTCCCTTGACATCATGTCAAATATTCTCTATCTTGTAACATAAAGTAATTTGATACATAAATAAAATAATGAACATTTTTACTGCATGACGCATACGTGTACTTGTAGACAGTAAGTAGGCAGGTATTGTTCTGCATGTGATAATAATTTCAGTTACTTTAAAACAACAATATACACCTAATACTACGAGTCTGCACAAATTAAAAACGTGCTCACGAACTAAAACTGCATTTAGTAGCTGCACAGTTACAAATACTTAATGCACGATAAGAAGCAGCACTAATTGACTTTAGCGTTGGAATCTTTAAAATATTACAATAAAAGAATGGCAAACTTGCTATGTAAAAGAATGCAAGAATCTCTAGTCTTACAGAAAATGTTAGTGCAACTTTTTTCAATTATTTTCCTATTAATTTTGATTATACCATTAATGAAATCGGTATTAAGTAGAGAACTACATAGCATTTACCATATTTTCTTCAGTGACATGTATCAACTCTATTTACCTATTAATTTCTAAGTGAGTAGCCAATTTTTTGTCATATTGGTGTGAAATATTCCTATTATTTCTACCTGTCAATAATTTTTTTAGAATTCTTGATAAGAATTTTTCAATTGCGTGACATTTAGAAATATATGTACGGTAACTTTTGTATCCTGTGATTTTTTTTGAAACACTTAAAGTTTTTGGTTCAGAAGGAAAGGTTTAGTTGCCACTTCCAATTCTATAGTATACTTCTAAAAAACTAACATTTAAAGCTACTAAATTGCATAGATAATTTGCATAAAACAACATGTAATTCTTGGATACCGTTGAGACACAATGTACATGTGTAAAATTTGGTTGTACAGCTATATCAAGCAATTGCAACTGCTACTAAATATTTAAAAACTACAACGATGTTTACGAATAAACCTAAAAATAGATTTTAAAAATTCATGCAATAATTGGCATACAGAACTACCCGCGATTTGAAGTTCGGTCTTCAAGTAATTAAGTTTAAAAGGTCGGACTACAACTTTATAAATTCAGAAGTACAGAGAAACCTATTTGTACCAAAACATATCTGTAGAAAACTACATTCTGGTTCAAAGTTCGTAAAACCAACTTATTTAATAAAGTTTTTTTTTTCTTTAATCGAAAACTATGAAAACACTCACTACAGAAAACGTGAGAAATGTTTAATTTACGCAACAATTGGAACCAATTCTAAATTTGGGTATTCATGATAACACTTTTGACGAAAACTAAATATTTTCGGTATAGATACCTTCGGCTAACTAAATCATAAAACTCTTGCATGCAATTTTGGTGTTGGTGTGTGGATTGGAAATTCAGTTCAGATGAAATTTCACGGATATTAAGCTGGCTTGCAATTTCGTTAAAATAGCCGTGCCCTTCGCTTCATGTCATTACGCCTCCAGCCTGGCTGTCGGTAAAACTCGATTCGACTCATATGAAATATTGCATCGAATTCCGCATCACTCAAATGACGCTAAAAAAGTTAACAAAATTAAATCATAGAAAAACTTGTTAAAAAATTGAAATGAAATGCATAGGGTAATAATTATTATTTTTTAATTATTAATTAAATAGCAATTACTTCAAGACTGTTACGATCCACATCGGCAGGTAAACGGTAGTTACTTGTAACAAGCAGATGATACGGATAGACCTTAAGTGGCTCAGTAGACATAATTGGTGTCATATTAGGAAGTGAACGACGCAAGTGAGGGCTGGCAGATGAATGACGGAATCCTCCAGTATACGTTGTAGAGCTTCGTATATCAGCACCCTGTTAAAACGTAAAGATGGCACACACAAACAATTAGAAATTTATAGACAACAGTTACTGAAAACATAAATAATTACCTAAATGTGCTACAATATTAGCAAATATTAAAATATTTTAAGCATTGACTAAACATATTAAGGCGTTGTTCACCCCAAGATAATGATAATCACATCATCATGTAAATTTTTTGTAAATCATTAACATTTTCTGCATTTTATTTAGTGATACTTGGAAGTGCATAACTTGAAATTACGGCTAATGTGAAATAAAATGCATTTTAAGGATTATTCTAAATGTAACTAATCTGGTATTTCAGGAAATAATAAGAGACACGACACTTACTAAAGCACGTCTATCAGCTTCTGTGATCGACCCAGTCGAGACTAAAAATAGGGAAAATAAAAAACATAAATATGTAAGTTACTAATAATTATAATATCTAGCAACATTTTTAGGGACAGATGAGGCAACATGTACAATGCAAGGCACCATTAACAGAACAGGATTTTTCGAAAATTATAAAATTCTACCATAGTCAGATAAACAGAATTTTCCAAGGATACTTTAAATTCTATAGGAAAATTGTTGTGGCACAACTTCCCGTTTAAAAAAGACTGAGACAAACTTCTTTACATGGTTTGTAACAATAGTTGATTTCATTTTACTTGTTTCTAGCCGATGAATCGACTCTGGTATAATTTAACCATGCCGTCACTTTGACTAGATTTTTTTTTGCCACATTTAAAACATCAGTCCATTGTAATTCATGTATAATGAACTTGAAAGAAAATTGGCGTTATGTTACATTTTTCATACTTAATTATAAACAGGGTAATCAATTATATAAACGAAATGAGGACAAGGTAGAAAATATAAAAATTGAGCTCATTTGATGTACCATCGTCGTCAAAAGGATTTCGAGTAACAAGTCAAAAATTACAAGTTATGAAGGACATATCCATAAAAAACGGTTTGTCGTTAAGTTTATGTCATAGACGAATGTGGCGTACAGCGAGAGAGAGAGAGAGACAGTCTGTTTCTGTTTAACAATATCAATCAGTTGCATACACATAAATGTTTTAGAGAGGCAACACCCAACGACGATACATCTATTAAACAGAGGAAATGCTCTGAATAACTTCCCCAGTCCAGCATTTTCAATTTATGTAATTCCTCTTGAAAATTCTATAAGTTAGAATGCCAATGTCTCGTACATGTCGTTCAAAGATCCAAGCAAAGGGGAAGGTGAATGACAACATATAAGGAACAAATACTATTTGGCTTACTATCAGATCGTGCACTGCTGAATTCAGTACTATGAGTTTTCTCGCCCATGGCTCCAAACGGATAATCAGCCTAAGACCAATCAATCATTACGTCAACTAAGTAACTAGTATATATTTTATACACTATACAAAGACATACTCAAATTTTCATTCCAGGGATCGCATCCACATTCAGTTTAGCTCACGTCACGTATCATTTACTACCGATATTAACGCACTATAAATATATTTTCTAAACTCTGATTCTCACTATAACTAATCGCTAAAATACGACAAATAATAATTATCATAGTAAATATCGAAAGCTAACAATGAATTGCATAGGGTAATATTTATCAGTGCTGACGGCACGCAATGGGCAATACCAATTACTCAACAGAAACAAACATCAAAAATATTTTTGCCTTGAAATTCCTACTTAATTCCCTTCATTATTTCTTATTTGCTGCCCTCAATTTAAATCACCCCTAATTTTTATGTTTTCATTCGTACTTGACCTAATAACAATCTTGAAGTTTCAATAAAAATATTCTACTTTAAATACACATTTTCTATGCAACTTTTAGGAAAAGTGGTCCCAGTACGCCATCAGTCTTAATTTAATGGAAAACTATTTCTTTGTTGGACGTTGTTATTACTTCATTGATTACACAGTTTAAGGATAAGAAATTGAAAATATTTTTCTGGAAAATTATATGAACAAACATACATTTTAAATATATTTCTAGACATTTATTAAACATACAAAAATCTAGTTAACTTAGCTAACGGTTTGAGCGTCTAAAAATACTTTAATTTATTTAGACATGCTATATCATATATCTTTTAGTTAATTAAATTTCACATCATCACAGATGTTTTGAGAAGATAATGGAACAAAAAAATTGTTTAAAATAGCTGAACTTTCATTAAGTTTAATGAAATTAGAATTCCAATTTTAGTCATTATTTAGACTATTTGTAAAAAAGAATTTTACTTTGTGAATAATTTCAGATAGTAAGAATTGCTCCAAAATATTTTCACAACTTTTTGTTGATACATTTACAACATAATCTATATATTAATAACGTTATCTATAATGTACATGAGGATTTAAATGACGATTACTTGTCTAGCAATTTAGAAATTAGTTACACCAATGAATACTAAAACGACAACAATCTTACTGTTAAAGCCGCTTGACTTGAAGTACCCCCCACGCTGCTGAAAGTATGTGACCTTGGAGCCAAGGTGTAACCAGGTTTCGGTGCTTGTCTCAATGAACTTACCACTGACATATTAAACATACACTATGTACCATATTATGATAATAATGATTATGATTGGACAACCCCAAGGGAATACGTTGATTCACAATTTAAAAATAAAGTAGGGAAATTAGTACAGTACAAAAATGGTAACTACAAAAAATTAGTGATTACAATCAAATGGTTGTTGCAAAATAATGTTTTAACAAACCTTCATTTTTGGCATTGCTTCATTCCCAAATTTAACTCATCAAATAACTACGACTGTGAAATAAAATAGGATACAATAAGAACTAACACAAAAATACGAAAGTGAGGGGTGTGACATTAGCGGTAGGTATGCAAATGAGCTGAGAGAAAATAATAAAAATACTCTGAATTGTCTTACATTAACTCTCACTATGGACATTTCTGGATTTTCTAAAGCCATGCAACTATTCTCACTGTAAGTGAGAACCAAAATAAATACTCAATAAATAATAATAATATTAAACTATTAGCAAAAGGACGACACTTAAATGGTGATGTGATTCCGTGACGTGAAATAGAAACAATGTGAACGTATAATGCGATATAAAATATGGAAATAATAAAAACAATAAAAAATCGCTAGCTACTTACAGCCATGCCAGCAGGACCTCCATTTCGTCCAGCAGCCGGAAGAGTGGCCGATTTTAAACCGTAGCCTGGTTTTGGTACTGTGCGTAGAGACGAGACCACTAGTTACATACACACACCCAACATGCAAAAACTCAACAATGTTAGTAGAAGTTAAAATATATATAATATGCTAAACCAATAGGAATAAAAAGGAAGTTATGATAAATCATGTCCAAATTAATTGTTTTTAATAATAATTGTTGTCGGTGGATTTAAGTGAAAACCATGCATTTTCAACGATGCTTTTTTACATTAAATAAAACCAAAGATCGGAACATAATAAATCTATGCTTCCATGCAATGGTGAAAGTGTAAGTGATATGAGTAGTAGAGTTATGAAATCATGCAAAAGAGAAATTAATTTTGTAAGTATAAGTATTCCCTTCCCAATTGTCCACCATAGATTCCCATAAAGCCAAAGTGTTATTTATGAGTAACGTATTAGTATACCAAGTTACCGTTATAAGCCGGAATGGTGCCAACGGATCGGCCAACGGAAGATCGGTAGCTGGATCCACGATCAATTTCGTCCTCTTCCCATGGGCGGGGATGGTCCAGGTTTCTTGATGGTGCTGAAATATTCACATTTCATTTCAATCTCATTTCAATGTTATCAACAGAATTTCTCGCACATAAGTTTCAAGTGAAAATGTCTAATTCATGCGTAGAGATAATTATAACTTTTTAACATGTACACACTTAATATAATATGAAAGTAGCAGTATAATTTCCTTATATACCAATAGCCATTTAAATCGTGTATAAGTATTGGTTAAACATACATGCATTGTGGGGAGAGTCGTATCGAAGTCTCACTGCTGCTTCTTTAGCAGCTGATGGAGTCCTGGATGCATTACGCGGATCTAAATGGCTCATTTTCCAAGCCCGAATCTTTTCCCTTTCCTTGACATTCTGCAAAAATACTTTGCCAATGCCAGTTGCAATTTTACTTAGCTCTTGCTCTTCTTTCTGAAAATATTCAATAGTTCATATCCATTATAAATCCGTACCTACTTTACATAATTAATAATTTAAAAAAATGAATTTATCAAGTGCCTTCAGTTTTGGATCATCTTCGGGCTTGAAAACCGAGTCCACTTCGTCTTCGTCTTCAGAAGCAGAGACCCCCTTCCATGAGTCAGACCATCTTTTTCGCCGCTCTGTCACAATTCGAAAAACATTATTAGTAACGACACCCAACAGAACGAACTACATATTCCAATTAAAAATCAATTAAAAGAATAAACTAAATTTGCGGACAAACCTGGGTCGGTGTAAGGATACGGTGGAGCTGGAAAATCATCTCTCTCAATTTTAGGCTTTTCGTCCGGCTTAGGAGGCTTGGCACCAGGGAAATGTGCCAGTTCAATCGGCTCCTCATTGTTCATATGTGGTGATTTGGGACGAGGTGTTTCACATTGCAGCGTTTCGACCATTGCTTTCATGCCACTCTTCGAGCTCGTCTTTGACAACTGTAGCTTCGACCGAGAGTTGTTGCCTATTGAACCACATCACAAATTATTAAAAAATTTCATATTCCATCAATTTCAAATTTATGTTGGTTATTACACTGGTAGACATTCTTCACTTCTCTTTAAACAGTTAGGTAAACAAAGGAGTAAAGAAGGATGTTGAAGCGTCATTAAAATTCAATACTCCTTCATTTTGTCTTGATTAACCCCCGAAGTATAATCAACTCCAATGTACTCACACATTTATTGCTACCTATTGATTTCCCAACTGTTTGTTCACAGTTTCTACAACGCCGTTTATTTTAATGTCTATTCAAATATCAAATTTCCTTTCTGTTCAACATAAAAGGGGTTTATTTGGCACAGTATCCTCTATTAATGTTCATAGAGGCTTTCTCTTCTACCTACAGTCTCGAGTAGCTCATAAAATGAGCAGCGTGCAAGAAAAAATGATGCAAGTACCAAAGTCCAACTACAATAGCTGCCTACAGTACTGACAATTCTGCAGAATGTTCTTGCGGGCAGAAGGTCTATCCCTTCGGTTTACACACATGCCACCAGTTAAAAAAACTATGTGCATTATGTATGTATTGAAAGTATTGACTGTGGAATCAACAGGGTGACATTCGGTGAAGATTGTGGGAGTGAAGGGGGACGTTATGCCATGGCTGGCTTCCGTCCTGATTTATTATTAAGACAAATACAGCATCATGTAACTACGCATGGATTCAACTTTATAGCAACGAAAAGAAATGCTGACGTGATTTTCATTTGTTTACAGCCATATGTCTTTTTAAAAGGCTAAAAGGTTATCTCTTCCCTACGAGAATATGACATGTTAAATGGCGACGGAAATGAAATTAGACACACGTCTCTACTAACTGTGGAAACAAAGATGGATACTCTCCATGTAATATTGAAAGTCATGCCGGCCGAACTAGCGTACTTTGAACCTGGACGATGCATCATCCTCCATTTTGTTTGATCACACTCTTATGATTTTCAATATTAGTTTACATCATTGAACAAATCAATATATTACATATCTATATATTTTGCGCAATAGATGTAAATAGATATTCTAAATCTCTTGCATAAAAGTCTATCAGCTCGTTAATATTATACGTACGTGATTATTTCGCTTTAGAATCAACTTTAAGAGATAAGAGAGATTGGAAGATGAAAGGAGACAAAGAAAAAAGATAGATTCCAACCAAAACAAGAGAAATAAAGATAAACAGATCAATATTTTTAGCTTACTCGGTGGGCGATGAAAATGCGGTGACGTTGGCGGCTTATCATAGGGATCGATGGGCTTCTTTAAGTAGTATGAAGACGGCTCAGCAGTCAAGTAGCTGTACGTATAGATCCGCGTAATGTCATCCGGGAACGGAGACTTGTACTCTCTAAGAATCAAACCAGGACTGCTCGTTCGATAGCCAGAATACTGTGAAATTAGCAAAGGCGATACATCAATACATTAGAGGAGTACGGGATAGATTCCAAGTATAGCCTTGACTGTCTAGCAGAGAGGAACGCAGCTCCAGAGAGCGTTTAACGACGTTAGGTACCACACAATTATTTCCAATCATAACTACAAGGTACTTAGTCAGCAGTTAGCGTCTCCGCCTCTCAAGTCACAAGGCATACAAAGAGCTAGACTCATGTCTTTGGCATCCAATATTTGTTATCTACTCACTCTCTCATTTCATATTTCAAGTTAGCATAACTAAATGAATTTATTGCATACTTCACATTTGCATCTGCGCCTACCAACCATCCACAAATGGAAATGGACTAGGTAGGCAGAACTGCAAGTGCATTTGTCACGCCGTAAGTAAGTACATCCAAAAGAAAAACAACGAAACAAGGTAAAAATCGACGCATAATAGATTCCTACGTTAAAATAAATGAAAATGATAAAACTGAAAAAAAATACCACAAACCTTGCGACTCAAGCTGTTAAAAGGACTGTACAAAGAGCCATTCAGACTAGGAGTTCGCGAACGCAAAGAAAACTACAAACCAAAAAAAACCAAACAAACAAAGGAAATTATAGTAAAAAACAAACTCAAACGTAGTGGGTTACATTACCTGAAAGCACACATTTGTAAGTAAATCACAATGACATGTATGTATATGAACAATACAGACTAACCAGAGAAGAACTAACAAAAATTTGTTAATTACAGTTACACATTATGACAGCTAGTAAATAATAATCAACCTGAGTTTCCGACACAGAGCAGCTGTGATCTAATTTCGAATCGGGTCGATCTTCAGTTGGATGTCCATTCTCAATCAAGCCATTCAATATAGTGCCATTCTCATTAGGTCCAGGTCCGCACCTTGGATGCCAAATGGCCGTTCCTTGCAGATACATTTCTTCGCCATCCCCGAAAGGATCACCACATTTGGTACAACGAGCACAGGTGGGATGAAAGTGATGATTCTCCCCGGCCTACACCAAGCACCACACGGCATTCAATTAACACGCAATTCTTTGTCCAGATAAAGTCGATAGCATGCATGTCCAAAAATAATCTTCTGCCCCAATAGCATCAAAACTTTATTATTTCATTACTTGTAAAACTTTGCCGGAAATATAGCGCTGGCAGTAAGCACAACGAACTCCAAAGTTTTTCTGATAGTCTTTCTCACAGTACGGTACACCATCTCTGCACAAGAGAAAATTCCGCATTTAATTCATGCTTATTATTCTTAGGCTCTAATCATATCTTGCAAAAATATAAGGAAACTTACTTTCCCATGTATTCTCCATGTAGGATAGTGTCGCAAGCATTGCACTTAAAACACCAGACGTGCCATTGCTTTTCTAAGGCCACCAAGGCCTGGGCATCTCGCAATTCTTGCCCGCAACCTGCACAAGCTGTTACCAAGAGACACATTCATAGAATTAGGATTTAAAAGACTCTCTGAATAATAATAGAATGCAAAAAGCACAAGATGCTATCTCTATGTCCTTACGTGTGTTATCATGAACAATATGGGGTGATGATGGTGCTTGAATCGTAGAAGTGTCCCCTCCAGGTATGCTTACGCACCGCTGACACAAAATCTCTCTGCCGGCTACAGTCACTTTGGCCCCAGTAGGAAACGGCTTTCGACAACGTGCGCACGTAAAACAATTCTGATGATAAGTGTTTCCTAAAGCAGTAACAACTTCTCCTTCTACGTAACAGCCACAAGCTCCGCATTGAGTACCCCATCGTTTTTGGTAGTCTGAGGTACAGTAGTAATCGCCATCGTGAAGAAAAAATCCGCCTTGAGCCAACGAGTTCGCACAAACTAAAATAACACAAACGATGCAATTCAAACATCAGGAATTGAAAGTAATGCTATGTACGTGACAATGCAGTCGGCTATTTTAGTAATTCGAATAAAAGGTGACGCAATGTCATCAGCCAAGCCTTTCATTTTGGATAATATCCCATTCTGCTGCGTACATTCATATCCGGCACAAATAGTTTTATGTACAGATCATTATGCAGCTAATGCAACTGAAATTCTATCAAAGCCTGCCCCATCAATAATGACTATCAATCTTATGAGCATTTGCTATTATTATGTCGTGCAATTGAAACTCGATCCATCAGTGCCATCATTCAGTAGACGAAAATTAGTACCTTTGCATTTGAAGCAAGTTGTGTGGAAATATTTATCTTGAACTCGAAGGACTTCTCCGGAGCATTTCTTCTTACACGTCTGACAGGTTGTTTTACCTGAAAAAGACAAAAAATAATGAAACAATGGACTAATAGTTAGGATGCCTTGCAACAACAACCTAAATCAACGTCCTAAAAACTTTTATACTGTTTGTTGGGTGGGCTGTATTGAGCACAGCCTAACTGTACACAGAAGTAACCACGAACATTCACTATGCAATTGTGCATTGTTTTCCTGTGACACATCATCATCATCACAGCCGTGCACTGCACAGAATTGCAGATATGCATGATGTTCGTGATACGTTCATGTCTACACTCAATAAAATTTCCTTCCTTTTTATTCCATAAAATTATATTTTACAACGCTACTAAATACTAGACTATTTACATTTAATTAGTCTAATTGCAAGTGCAAGGTTGCATAGTACTAACTTAATTAATGTGCCCTCACCCTACAAAACTTTATTAACTTGCTGACAAGATCTAGATTACGCTTACTACAATCGTAGAGTAAAAAGTCCTGTTACTACTATGCACTATTGTTAGTTTGCATTTTGCATGTCAGTTTCCGCAATGCTAACCTTTCG
Source organism: Tomocerus minor (assembly GCA_009936455.2). Classification (NCBI taxonomy): domain Eukaryota; kingdom Metazoa; phylum Arthropoda; class Collembola; order Entomobryomorpha; family Tomoceridae; genus Tomocerus; species Tomocerus minor. Next base: position 49,340 of record JAAAYG020012419.1, read on the forward strand.
GAATCCACAAGTTAGCAAAGTTATGATTCCAGCTTTTGATTAAGTACTGCTCGGATGGGAAAATAGTACTAACTAAGGCAAATAGCAGCCAAGCCAGGGACAAATACCACACATTCATATTTATTACAGACTCTTGAATAGTCATTAGACCTTATCTTTGATAGTTTAACATAGAGATCGCAATCAAAAACACAATCAGCGTCTTGATTTACGACAAAGTCACATATTAGACAGTCCCAAGATACAATCAGCAATAAATAATATCGTAACAATAATAGCAGAGAGAACTGTTGCTACTTCTCTTTCCCATACTCCAAAAACTTGGCTAATGAAAAGAACATCTCTCTTCTAATAATACTGACATGACATTAATCTTAGTAACACATCAAAATGTTTTCTTTGCATTAGCATTATGTCTTTCAGGTTCCTATAAGAATTATCCTCAGTTTTGCATAAGTTTAGACAGGTAGACCCAGTTTCTCGACTCTTTATCATCTTCCCATTTAATCCATGCGATAAGTGATAACTTGATAACTGATAACAGGTTCGCTATAGAACACAGAGGTGTTTACCTAACGGCACATTCAGATATGATTATGTAGGAAACGCCACGTAACGTTTGTTCTACTCCACTTGTAGCTTATATATACTCACTATACAGATATATAGCTACTATATACGACCACTTCCGAACCATTACTTTTATGCAACTCAAAAAACAGTCGTTAAATCCCTCAAAATTATTTCAGAAGCAGG
>JAAAYG020012420.1:0-22675 GCA_009936455.2 Tomocerus minor
ATTGGAAGGGATTTTTCACAAAAACGTCCCTTATAGATCTTCATAAATAGATTAAGGAAAAAGCCTAGTGGGCCCTCTTGTATTAGAACCGCTATAACCATGACAAAACTTAACTCTTCTTGGTTATGACCAAGGTGTATGTACCGTTGCCTTACCTCCACCTTGCCCCTGCCGTACAAACCTGAACCCACCTGGTGCGGCGGGGGCCAAGCGGAGGCAAGGCAACAGTAAATACGCCTTGGTTAGGACATTATTAGAAACAGAGGACTTTGTATATGCCAACTGAATTTAGGAAAAGACAGCTCCTTGCGTATGTCAATTGACTTTGTTTCCATGCTGTATTCGCATTATATTATAATTCTCACGTTGCGGTTGTCACATTGCGGGTCCGTGTCCGTTGAGACCTCAAAACAACAAAACATTTTATTATCATTTATTTATTTAATTATTTCATTATTTAATAATTTTAATACGTCGCTGATGAAGACGTGTCCGTTGGCCCTCTCCAGGCATTTGGTGAGGGCGTTGGCGATGCGAAAGAAGGCGGCATAGGAAATGTACGGCTCTTTGATGTGGTAGTTCTCCGTCTGCAGATTGATAAACGAATTCGTCGCCAAGTTGAAGAAGTCCGAGTTCATCACGCTGCACGTTTTCTGCATTCAAACAAACTTTATTAATTAAATTGATTGATAATTGTAATTATTTGAATTCGTGGAAAATACCTGCATGATTTGTTTGGATAGTTGCAGTAACTTGAGGACGGGGTAGGGCTTAACGCTCTTCACGGGTGTCTGCGCATTGCCGGTCAAGGACCCGATGACAGAGTCCATGTACTAACACAACAACTGCCACATTATTTTATTCTTTTTGAATTGAAGGAGTAAAAGTGTTTTAAAGGAAAGTTACCATGTTCATCTGGGCCTGCATGAGTGGATCTGCCAAGAAATGAATTACATTAATAATAATGAATTACAATAACAATTGATGAATGAAATGAGAAAGAGTACCTCCGACTTCCGGGTCAGCCGTCACCTTGTCTTCGTCCAGATCTGGCTCATCGGCGCGGAAGGGCGTCGGGAGGACGAGGAGTAAGAAGAAGGAGCAAGAAGAGAGCAAGTGCATGGTCGACAAGAGAATGAGAAGCCACAAATCGTTTCTACTTTCCTTGTCCCACTAGAAAGTTCCCAGAAAAACTTTACGACTTTTTTATTCTTTTATTGCTCTTTTATTGCATCACAAACAAACTCCTCATTTCCATTGTCACAATTATTCACTCAATTTCTCTATCCAACACTTTTCAAAAGAAAGTGACTACTTCATTTTTCATTTTCTCCTTTTCGTCATCTTCAGAAAATAACACTAAAAAACCTAAATGAAGCCGAACTTGAGGCATAATAAATAGAAATTATGTAAATTAATGTTTACAAACACTTGATGAGCTTACTTGATGTGTGAAAGTGTGAATGAACGGAGGTGAGTCATTCTTTTATTATTGCTTCACCCTGAAAAAGTTACGCCGTCCATATTTCTAAATCTTGTCAACAACAAACAGAAAAGAAATAGAAACTGTTTAATGCAGGAAAAAAATGCATTGGTCACGTATGGACACTGAATAAGGGCTTTAGGGGCTCCTTAATACCCTAAACCCAAGGCTGTTGTACCGGTTGCCATGCATTTCCATACGAAGGTTGGCTCGTCCGAACATTTCCAAATTGAAACACTTTTTTTCAAATGGGGACAAAGCTGAGGATTTTTTGCCCAGTGTGTATTGGGAACTGTATGAAGCATCACCAGGGACAGTTCAATACAAAAAAGAGGAGATTTTACATGGAAACATTCGAATGGGCTAACATGGTTGTGCACGAACCTTGGCCTGAAACAGTCAGTAGTCAGTAGTACGTAGATCAGAATGTACGTAGATAACGTTCTAAGTTTTATTGCACTAGTTGTAACGTAACTGTAATTCTGAACGGCAGTCGGCTAACTCTACCATTATGGCTTTCGGCTATTTAATATATTAAAATTTTGTTGAGGATTTTGCAAGGCGGAGGCAAGGCAACAGTACATACGCCTTGCCTGAGCTGATGTCGACAACAGAAAATAAATAGAAAATGCATGCAAAAAGGTGGCATTTGTCACGTGAGCACATTGAACAAAGAGATGAAAAGATGGCTACATGGACACGAGAATGAACATGCTCATCAAAGCTTCTCAGCGTCAAAGTCAACAGCAGGTGCACCGACACATTTTCATTTGGCACAAAGTACAAATGACCTAGTGAGGCGCTAAAATTGTTGAGTTTAAGAAGCGGCGCTTAGCGCATCATTAAGAACGTTGCGTGGAAAATCTTGTATTGCCCCTTTCCTTTTTGCGAACATATTTGCATGACATCCTTGCATCCTGTCTCGCTAATTAACCTCAAGTCAACCATCTTTTACTACAATACTTTATAATAGTTGATGGTAGTTTATAATTTAGTTGATTTAATTGAGATTGTAGTGTTAATAAGTGAAATGTGCGGGAGTGTAGTTTGAATGTGTGTGAATAAAATGAGAAGAGTCGTCGGAATGTCGGTGGTGGTGGTGGTAGTTGGATTAGTTGTTTTTAGTTTGGCGAGTGCCCAGAACGTGTCTATTTTTAGTTGGATGTGGTGAGGCTCCAAGAGAAGGGAATGGCCTGAAATAGAACGCAGAAATCTGCCAGCCGTGGATCTCTTCAAAGAAGCTAGCAATCTTCGTCGCGACCTCAACTTCAAAAAAATGTCAGGGGAAGTCCAGAGTCGCCACAGACGATCCAAAGACAAAAAGAAAAAGAGTAACCAAACTTTTTTCGTTTTTCACTTTAATATTTCCAACATCATCCCACAACTTTTTCATTTTTCAATTCTGCAACAGAGCAACAGCAAGAGGCCATCGTGAGGGAGCCGAGTTGGGATGAGGAGGAGGAGGAACTCTTGATGGAGGAGATGTCCTCCGAGGAATCTCACGACCACCACCACGAAGACGACACAGAGTACCACAAAATAACATTATCAACAATTATAACATTATTGTTTGCCATTTTATTTATTTTATTTTCATCAAGGTCGACGCTCATCTACAAAATCATATTTTTCATTTTGCTCATCATTTTGGGGGCCATTGCCACGTTGGTCCTCGTCGAAGTAACAATTATTATAATATTATCATTTATTATTCATACAATTATATAATTTATTTATTCGTGCAATCATTTGTGTTAGTCCAACGACCCAAGCAACAAACAAGTCGACCCTTATCCAAACGCCGAGGGAATTCTCGAGTCTGTCGGCAAAATATTCGCCTTCGAAGACATACTCAAAGGTATTCATACTTTCATACTAGACACAATATGTAATCATGTCACATCATTGTATATGTACATGTAATCAAGGATGGTGTACCCGTTGCCATGCATTTTCTTAGGAAGGTTAGCCCGTCCGAACTTAACGAAATTAAAATTTCGCATTTTTTCAACTCTATCATGCATTTTATTTTGCAATATATTTGTATCTTTTATTTTGGAAACATTCGGATGGGCTAACCTGTAAGCTGCCTGCAATGATAACAGTATACGAACCTTATTATTTATAGACAGAAAAGACTTGTAATAAAAAAATAAAATGAGGGACGCCGTGGTTAATTTGATGTTTCTGTTTGTGTCAGGAGAACTGGATGAGCATGGACACGATGACGACCAACATGACGATGAACATGACGACGAACATCACAACGATGACGGACATGATGATCACGACGATGACGACGGACATGACGATGATGGACATGATGATGACGATCATGACGATGATGGACATGATGACGACGATGCACATGCGGATGACCATGGAGAAGACGATGGACCAGACGATGGTCCAGATGACGACAACACCGTAGAAATCAAACATGTTGATCAACAAGGCAAAGATGACGACGATGACGACGATGGCCAAGGTGACGACGATGGCAAAGATGATGGGCAAGATGACGACGATGACGACGACAACGAAGCAGAAACACAAGCCAAAAGGTGCACAAATAAAATAAAATATAATTATAATTATATAATTCATTACCAAAGAACAGAGTTGCCACCTTTTGTAGCAAAGGATGAAAGGATGGATGCTCGAGTCTTTCATGAACATGGAAAGCAGGATTTACATGTTAAAAGCAGAAGCAATGGGAAAGTCAGACTTGTGTGGAGGAACATATCAACATTCACTTACATCAAAGACTCTGGCATCCTTTCCATTTTTGCTACAAAATTATATTTTTTATTTTTGTGCTGACATTTGATGTACTTGTAATAGCGGGGTAGAAGATGATGATGACGATGATGACACCAATGAAGATGACAATGACGATGACAATGACAATGACGACGACAATGATGACGACAATGCTGTAGGAGGGAATGATGACGGCGAGAGTGACGAAGTCGTGCAGGCCACAACTGCTCCGTCGCCGTCCAAAACCACTCCAGCTACTCCAGCAGTACAAGACAACGTTGTCGACCAAGATAATGATGACGACGACGACGACGACGATGACAATGACGGGGATGATGATGACGATGACGACGAGGGGGATGAGGTAGGGCAGAGGACGGGGGACGACGGACAGTCGAAGAGTGCGCCAATTCCAGGTAAAACTTTTCAAAAATTTCAAAAATTGGCAATTTCAAAGTTGGCGCCTTCAATTTTTGACAGGCGGACTTGGCTGACGCAGGCGCAGACGGCGTGCAAATTGAAGGCGAACCTTTTTGAAATTGCATTTAAGTAAATACGTCAATTGAACCTTTTTTGGAATCCACTCACGTGACTGTTGTCTCTAATTTTATTCTCTTGTTGTTCTTGTTGCAGCTCAACACATTTACACCCGGTAACCAAACATTTTCAATTTTACTCCTGTCAAAAGTCGTTCTCTAGGCCACGAGGCAGTTCTCCTTATTCCTTGTCTCTAACACAAAGCCCGTTGCCTAAACAACCGCCTTTGACATTCCTACTTTCTGAAGGTTGCCTTTCGGATTCGGGAATGACACTTTCCTTTGCTTAGAATATAATTTACTTTACAAATAGCCTTGCTGGGCAGCATTGCACCAAGGATATTGGATTCTCCCACCCCCTCCCCCCTCCTCTTAAAGGATCGGCAAAGAATTATTGATTTTTGTAGTTGCTATTAGTTAGTGACGTCACTGGAGGACAAATGGACTAGTTTCTTACTATCTGCCTTTTTTCGTTACCATGCATTGGTGTTATTCGCTTCTGTTGCGCCAGTAACAAACCGAATCATAGAAACTCTGTACTGTCGGATTCACATTCATATGCAATTTTCTATGGGAACAGCCAAAGGATTCATTCCATTGGTCAATTTATTTGAAGACCACTCCTCTGATTGGACAATACATCCCCCATTGAGAATGGTATAGAAAGTCATAGTAATTAGTAATTACCAAACAGAGGAGTGTATTTCAAATAAATTGACCAATAGAATGAATCCGAGTTTGGCTATTCCCAGAGAAAAGTGCATATGAATGTGAATCCGACAGTAAGTATGAACACATTTACTTCCTTAGAAAGTCTGCTACGCAGATAAACATTTTCAAACAGGAGATCTGTCTGTCGTGACTTTCGAAAATTCTGAAAAAGGAAGGAAAAAAGTTTTTGTAAAGTAAATTCGTAGGCAGCTTCAAAATTACTTAAAAATGTATAGAATTAGTTTGGCATAGAGGAAAAGTTGTAGATTCCGAATGTGACAGTTATTGATAAGTGTACAAATCTGCAAGGTAGCCTTAAACATTAAAAAAAAAGTTGTTAACTAATTTTATTTTAAATATCGCTTTTTTAATTGTCGGTAGTTAATTAATAATGTTTAAATGTTATAAAAATAATTTGTTAATTATTAAATGTTGTAAAAATAATTAGTTAATTTTGTTTTTGATTTGATTTTAGGGAGGATGAGGACGATGAAGATTTTTTCGACTCTGAAGACTTGTATTGATTGAGATTTTTGTATAATGATAAGTGAGAATAAGAATAAATGAGTGTTAGTGAATCCTCTCTCCCTCTCTGAAAGTTTTGGTTCTCTCTCTCACTGCACGGCGACTACCTGTTTGCCAACAAGAATAATAACACAATGGATATAATAAGAATAGCTATAATAACAAGACATATAAGATTATACCAAGAGGATTAGTTGGTAGTCACCTCAGCATGCATCACCACAAAGCTACCAACAATCCTCCCGTCCGGCCGACCGTCTACTCATTTCTTTTGCAGGTAGCACACCCAAAGCTCAACCACACTCGGCACACACAACATTCGGCCCGAACATAAATATTATATTGCTGTATATATAAAATATATATACAGCAGGTAAACAAAGTCAGTTGACATAGGCAACATGTTCATCATATTTATATTTTACTACACTTATCTCATAACCACAAATTCAACTTCCTTTTCTAATTTTCTCTAGTCCAAAGTTAGATCAAGTTGTTATAGTTTTAGTGCAGTGAAATAAACTGTTCCTTTCCTACATGTCAACTGACTTTGTTTGCATCCTGTATAATAAAAATATTTCATATTTTAGTTTATTATAGTATTTTCCGTACTAAAAATTAAGCGAAATTTATCTCTAGTGATACTGCATTAATTAAGGATATTTGGAGTACAGTCGCATCTGCAAAATCAATCATGGCAATCTGTAACATTTTTTTTATTATTGCACCTGTTAATTTCTAGGCATACATAAACAAACGCCTGCACCTGTCAACCTGCAGGTTCACACCCTTGCCTTACATTAACCCGAAAATGAGACAGCTCTTTATCTTTTTGGAAAATGAAAAGTGGGTAGAAAATGTGACGATGTAGATGTTTTGATGTAGGAGTCGGTCTGAGCGCTGTAGATAATGGAGTGATTGCTATTACTTAAGATTGCGTAGTGAGGTATGTGTGTGTATTAAGAGTAGAATAATATAAGAGGTAGGTAGGTATGTAACGTGTATGCGTATAGGTATAGAGGGAGAAGGAGAAGAAGAAGACTTGAAATGATCCCCGCATGCAATGGAAGCAACAGGTGCAAAAGGAGCCCTAGCTCCTGGTCATCTTTTTTTCTCATTAAACAAGTAGCAGTAGTATAACATTCCAGAGGAGAGATACATAATGGACGCTGCTACTGGCAGACACTGCCAACAACTACACAACTTCTAACAACAACAACAACCACTGACGACAACCAACACCACCAGCAACCAATCGTCACCCCTCGTCACTCCAACAAAGTCAAAGTCAAGGCCAATTTCAACTATCCAAATAATTAATTATCTTATTACTTATTCTATTTATAACCTTAGCAACACTATTTATTCTAATTAGCCAATTAATTAATTAAATCAATTAATTGAATTGACAGGATGCAGACCAACAGCTCTTCGGCGTTCCAGCCGGTGCTTCCGTCGCGGTCATCGACGGCGCTGTCTCCGGAGACGCAGATGAGTCTGGACAAGAAGCCTTACTTCAACTATTACTACAACCGCCTGCCCTACAATCCCCTCATCACCTCCCTGGCCATCGCCAACGCCGCCTCACAAATCCAACCCAGAGCCTCCCGTCCCAAAAAACAATTCATTTGCAAATTCTGCAATCGACACTTCACCAAGAGCTACAACCTCCTCATTCACGAACGAACACACACCGACGAACGACCCTACTCCTGTGACATCTGCGGAAAGGCATTCCGAAGACAAGACCATCTCAGAGATCACAGGTAATCACTTTTTATTTTATTTTAGTTCCAACCTCATTTAATTTAATTCCAACTTCATTTCATTTTAATTCCAACTTCTTTTAATTTAATTCCAAGCTCATTTAATTTAATTCCAACTTCAATTATTTTAATTCCAAGCTCATTTAATTTAATTCCAAATTAATTTATTTTAATTCCAACTTGATTTATTTTAATCGCAAGTTGATTAATATTAAAGCCAAGTTAATTTAATTGCAATGTAATTTAAATATAGTATAGTATGCATAAAATAGCATAGAATGTGTAAAGGTATATAGATAGATGTGTATGTGTATGGAGTGGTATAGACGGGAGATGCAGTAGCCCAATTAGAGAGAAGGGCACTTTTTGTTCCTGCTGCTGCAACCCTTTTCTTGCTCCCTTCTTCGTGCTCAGGAATGTCTCACTCACGTTCCATCCACAACTCAGGAATGCCAAACATTATACACTCATTCAAATACACTAAATACTCTCATCATATAATGCAACAATCATTACACAATACAAAACAGGTCAACATAACATGAAATAACATAACAAAGTTAAAATCATTTTTACACAAAAAAAACGCAACTTTGGCGATATGCAGAAATAGGTAAATTAATTAACACGAAAGCATACCATTCCTGTAACATGGAATAAAATATTTCCCATCACACTCGTCACTTCTTTTCCAATTGCACCCTTTAAAAACACAAAAAATTCACAACTGTGTGAGTAAAAAGTCAAAGTGGTCTAATGATGGTGTCTACAGCGTACATTCTTATTCAATTTATTATTATTCTCCCATTCATTTTCAAAAATTTTGAAATGGGCACTTTGGGAGTAAATATAAAATAAATTATGCCATGGACAGGAATTCGTAGCCTTATAATTTGAAACAAAATTTTCGTCGAAACCAATCTAGTAAGGGCTTAAAATGTATTGACAATTAAATTATAACAATCCGTTGCTTAGTAATTATTAAGTACACAGATAGACAGACAGTGTCTAACATTGTCGATAAAGTAGCGTTAATAAAATGAAATGATTGTGTTGTAGGTACATCCACAGCAAGGAGAAGCCATTTAAGTGCACGGAGTGTGGGAAGGGCTTCTGCCAGTCGCGTACTTTGGCGGTGCACAAAATTCTGCACATGGACGAGTCTCCGCACAAGTGCCCGGTGTGCGCCAGGGCCTTCAACCAAAGATCCAACCTCAAGACACACCTCCTCACACACACCGACCTCAAGCCCTACGAGTGCACGAGTTGTGGAAAGGTCTTCCGCAGGAACTGCGACCTCCGGAGGTACATTGGCTCATATTAAATAAATCAAACTTAATTAAATAATTAATTAAAATAATTTATGAATTAAAATAATAAATGGATAAATTGTAGACACACGCTGACGCACACGGTGGGAGACGAGGAGGGGACGACGACACCGACGTCTTCTGCGACGTCGGTGCACTCGGGGTCAACGCCTGGGGGGAGTGAGGAGGAGTTGTTCGACGTGGACGTGGTGGGTCTGGATGACAAGAAGGACGTGCGGGAAGTGACGAGTAAACCCCGCGGATTCACCATCGACGAGATCATGCGTCGGTGATTGTTAAAATTGTGCCATACTCTCAAGATCTCTTGAAAATACATTTCCTTGTTTTTATTTATCAAATTCTGTACTATAATATAAATATATTATCATTATTACTACCAAAATACCATAACAACTTTTATTTAACCATTCATACATTTATTAACCCCAAAATTACACTGCTAGCCTGTGCAGAGGGCTTAATCGTCTAGTAATCTCCCATAAAGTCCCAATGGGGGGTTATTTATGCAAAATATTTATTGTTGACAGGTATCTCATGGACATAGTAATAAATAATAGAAATACATAAAGGACAATATACAGAATGTAAAAAAAGTCAGTTGACATTGAGGAAAGGAACAGTCTATTTTAGGGGGAGGGGGTGGAGGGGGGTATATTATCCTTGCTATTTTACTGTACAAAAACTATAACGCAACAACTTGATCTAACTTTGGACTGGAGAAAATTAGAAAATGAGTTGTTGACGATTTGTCGTTATGACATTAGTGTAGAAAAAGAGGACCTTGCCTATGTCAACTGACTTTAGGAACAGACAGCTCCTTGCCTATGTCAACTGACTTTTTACATTCTGTATAGCATAAAATCCCTCATTGGAAATCATACAAAAATTTGTCATAGTAATTACCAGTCAGAGGAGTGTATTTCAAATAAATTCAGCCAATCAACGAAAGGCAAAAATGCAGCTTCTAGGAAACAGGTGCATCATTAGGTGAAAATAACAGTAAGCCACTAATTGCCCTTATGAGTTAATTTTTTTATTTACTGAAACTAAAGGCGTATGTACTGTTGCCTTGCCTCCGCTTGTTTGGCCCCCGCCGGACCAGGTGGGTTCAGTGGAATGTTTGCTCTGTAAAATTCTGAACTTTTATATGCGACTTTCATGGCACATTTTGAAAATTGTTACTATTTGTTACTGCACAAAACGTCCCATATAAAGTTCATAATTTTACAGAGCAAACATTCCACTGAACCCACCTGGTGCGGCGGGGGCCAAGCAAGCGGAGGCAAGGCAACAGTACATACGCCTTGGTGAAACCTATAATGTGAATCAATATTAATTTTAAGATTTCGTAAAATAGCCAAGTAGGTAGTTAACTATTTTTTTTGTAACACTCAGATGAACAGAGATGGGCAAAGCCAAACACATTTTATTACACGATATTTTTGAGCGCCCAATTTCGCACGAAGCGAAGCGCGGAACATTTTCCTCGTTTTTTCAAAAATAATCTCTTTTGTCGACATTTCGGGGGGGGTGGGCAATTGCCCATGTCCCCATCCCCTCAATGTGGCCATGGGCGCTATTTTTTATTTGACACTTTTCCGAATATTTTTGATGAATAACGTCCGGGGCATAGTATAATCCTAAAAAGACGGCGTTTCGTAGAAGAGACATCTACCGGATTTCTGCATCTCTTTCGCCGGAAAGGCCACCTGACGACGAAAACACTAACTATTGGTGGTCACTGCGCTCCACGCTTTTTGGTTCAAAGGTAGCTCATTCGAGGTATGTGAAAGTTAGTTAACGACTTACAATTTTATTATAGTGCATAATAATTTCGAATGATCGAAAATGTTTCTCGTATTTTATTGTGTAATCTCAATAAAATTTGTTCCGTGTGTCATGCCTGGTTGTGAGTTGTACGGGCCCGTAAAGTATTGGCATCTTTATTTGTTAATTTTGAAATGAATGCAGATAGATTATGAATCGGTTATGCGTATATATAGTATCAATCAAGGTGGGTGAACGCTGTCATGAATATGGGATTTTTTTAGTAAGGTGAATAAATTTGGGAATTTCTTTCGAAACGTTTTTCATTGCAGGCATGTCGCTCAGCCTAACAATAATAGTAGTAGATGCCAATGAAAATGAAAAGCATTGGTTAATTATCCGCCTGACTGGTTTCAGTTTGAATGTAAATGGGTGAATTTGGGCGACGTTAGTAAGAAAATGTTTATTATTATGACGACGTTTGCCCCCTTGGTATGAATAATAATAATAATAATTTGAGATTTGTTGAGAGTTTATTGAGAGTACAAAAGAGTTAAGTGGCAGGAGAGGAAGAAGCGTGGGCGTGAATAACGTTAAAACTTTATTATCACAAGCGTTAGTACAGAAATGTTAATCAGTCTCTCGATATAAAAATATTCTTCTCAAGTTGCACTCATTAATTCGTTACGTGGTTCTGAGAGTGGCGGCGACCGCCCACGTCCTCCTCGTCCAGACTTATATCCTTCGCCTTCCAGTAAATGCACACGTCGATCACAAACGCCACCATCATCAGCGCACCCGTCGTCCCTACCACAAACATTTAAATCATTACATCTTCATTCACTTGCTAATAACTTGTGACGTCACACAAATACAATTTTGTCACCCACTTTCAAATCCGCCGATGTGAATCCAAGATTTCCACTCGTTTAATTTAATTAATTTAATAAAAGAATGAATAATGAAGTGATGTTTCTCACCGTGGAAGTACATTCGGAAGAGGTGGGAGTCGTAGAACCAGCAGTGTCCTTTATTTCCGTGACAGTCCGTTCCCCACACGGTGCAGGCCCTGTCCACGACTGCGCCGTAGATCACGGGACACGGAACGTTGCCGAACAATCCGATCGCACACTGGATCAGACCCAACGCCATCGCCTTGTCACGTGGTTCCACGCACCGCAGCGTCAACTGCACATCACAATTCCCAAATTAGCATTTTCTGTTGCCCAACACAAAAGGTGGCGTCATCAACCATTTCACTAGTTGGAAATAACAAGTTCAAGTGCACGACGCCACCTTTTGTCGTATAAAAAAAATAAAATAAAAGAAGAATAAAAAAGAGAATGTACGAGCATGGATCCGACTTCGCAGGTGGAGTGTACGAGGACGATGAACATGAAGATAGTCAGGTACAGTGGAAACAGCGAACACGACAGCGGACAAAGACCGAACTCGGCCGGCGACGACGTGCACGCGCACTCCTCCATCTGCCATAAAACAAACAAACATTATACATTCGTGCTTTACTAAATACTAACTCCCAAAACGTGGCTGTATCTAGGCAACGCCCACATGTTCCTGTAATCTATAACGGTGCCCTGCGTCTTGAGTTTGTAGCAATGTAAGGGAACCCTAAGGATAGTAGACCCCCCTTCCTCCCTCCCTTACTAAAGGATCGGCAAATAACAAATTCTGAAATGTAGTAGTAAACAAGGCCGAGTGTAGAAATAAATTTCGGGGGGGCCGAAGCCAAATACATTTTTTTGCAGCATGTACGACCACTATAATCCCGCGAGGCGCGGAAAATTTTGCGTATTTTTCCAAAAATTTCCTCTTTTCTCGGATTTTGGGGGGGCGTACCCCCCTCTAGATCTGGCCTTGGTAGTAAATCCACTCCCTGTGACGACTCCTGACTATGTAAATGCCTTTTAAATCCACGGCCAAGTCAAGTTTGATAATTTCCCTAATTAGGAATTTCTAATTTCCTGACTTGTACAAGAAGAAATGCCCGTTGGTTGGTTAATAAATGAAAACAACAAACGAACACACAAACGTTGCTTAGATGCAGCGACCTTGAAAATTCCTAATGCATTAAAACGTTAAACAAATCGTATAAAAAGGAGTTGTGACCTTTGATAAGGAGGAGTTGGCGTTGTTGGAGCAGCCGGCATGACATGGGCTGAAGAAGATCTTGTCCTCCGCACACACTGGCATGAAAACTAAAACAAACCATTCACGTTACCAACCATCTCAAAAAATTGAATTGGAATAATTTATTGGACGTACCTCGATCGTTGCAGTCTGTGCATAATTCAGTCTCGCAATTCGGCTTCCTGCGCAAAAAAAAGAAGAAAAGTTTGACTATCACGAAAACTACAAGCCATTCGTTTTTGAATGTTTTCAACCTTGGCAGTCAACTTTCAGCTTTCACTTTAGTTGTCATGTGCTTTTCATTATCAAACTAGCTTCAATATCCGACATTTGACAAAAATGACAATACACACAAGTCCAAGTCTCCGTCGCTATTTCCTCACGCGGAAAAGTACAAGACCACACATTTGCCTTAGAGAACGTAGCGACATGAAAAACGTTTGAAAATATCCATCTCTATTTGATTGATTTAATATTACTGGAGACATGGAGAGGTTACAGTCATTGACAATAGAAAAGGTTCATAAAATAGATGCCTTCACAAAGCCCAATCGTTAACGTCTGCTCCTCCCTACAACGCCACAAAAACAACGACTAGGTACATCCAAAGTCAAACGCCCAACGTTTTTGCTTTCAAAGTTTAATTAGGAGTCAGTGTTATTGCCAATTTTTCAATTATTTTAAATATTTTAAATTTTGGCAAACGTTTGTTTTGCTTTTTATATGTACCCAAAGTCTGGGAGTAGCTGAAAGTCGTGTGAGTCACAGCCGACAAAGATGAGGAGAAACATTCCTGCTGCGTAACAGAGGGCAGCTCCCGCAACCTGCAAAAAATAATAAAACGTATTAAAATATTTGTTATTGGTTCCCATTGACATGTGAACATTTAAAAAAATTGTGTAAGGGCTAGTGAAGCCATATGGAATTAAAAATAGTAAATATTTTTGGTACCCAAGCGGCGACGAGTCTTGCACCAGGCTCTCGCTTTCGTATGACGACTCCGGAACCCTGCGCAGTCACAATTCACAATCCGTTAACTTACAAAACACCAAAAAGCGGACAGGCGGAAAACTTGAACTTTCACATTACATGTGCAACAGAATTAGAAGCATTCACTAAATGAGAAAACGCTACTACTCCGCTTAACTCCATTATTTCTGCACATGTCAAAATTACAAGTTTTCCGCTCGAACTGCCCGAAACGCAATAAAACTGAAATGAAAATAAAATAATTACGAAAATCCCGACGCCCATGACTAAGATGCCCGCAATTCCAGCCACAAAGTTCCTGAAACGAGAAAAGTAAATAGTCATTACCCCATTTACTGTAGGATTCAAATTCGTATGCGGTCTTGCCTCGCAGCCTGTAATTCGGCTTCCCCACTATTGGTCAATTTATTTGAAATACATACCTCTGATTGGTAATTACGATGGCAAACTATATGATTTGTAATGGGGGGTTATTTATGCAAAATATTTATTTTTGAGAGGTATCTCATGACGATAGTAAAATAAATAACAAGAATAACAAGAATTACCAATTAGAGGAGTGTATTTCAAATAAATTCACCAATAGGGGGAAGCCGAATTACAGGTTGCGAGGCAAGACCGCATATGAATGTGAATCCGACAGTATAATTGTCATTTTTAAGAATATTATGAAAAATGAAAAGGGGACTGACGCTTCGTAGGCGGCAAGGCGAAACTGACTCTCGAGGTACTTTGGCAGAAACGTGTACAGTCCTGTTCATCAATCACCTCATTATTAACAAACAATGACATAGACAATAGAGTTAAGGGTGCCTCAATAATCGACAGTGCCTTCGCGAAAAATAATATTACTATTACGGGTATATTTTATTAATAGTAATAAATAAAAGTGAATAGACAGTTGGCTGATGGATATATCATTGTTGTTGCTGTAAATTTTGTTCAAATTCCATGGAATTCTCCCACTCCACAAAAAAACCAATTTTATTTCACCTTTTTCGCTGCAGTGCGTATTTTGTTGTAACCTCGAATATATCCCAGCATTGAAAAAAGGCTCGCAAAATTAAGATCATTGGGTATAAATCCCGCGTTCTGGATTTGTCGAGCGCAGCTCAAATCAGAACGCAGAATTCATACCCAATGATCTATTAATTTTGGCGCTTGTAGACACTTTCTAGGTAAACCCCTACAACTCGCTAAAAAATTAACGTCCCCTTGGTAACTGCAAAATTGTTGTTTCACGTATCATTGAGACACCCTTAAGAAATAAAGCAAGTGACTGACCACTGATTGGCAGTAAATGGAAGACGGACGAGAACGTGCGCAGAAGAAGAATCTTGTTCGTCACCAGACGCTAATTATGCAATCATTTCAAAATAATAAGCATAAATTATGACAAGTATTATATAATATTAAAAATTGTATTTATATGATTATAATGTTATAATACTTTGATGGCGGCAGGGAAGTGCCTTAGTCTGGGGGGATGCGCGCTGACAACTTGGCGGTTGGTTTTGAGTTTGCGCGGAAAGGCGAACATGACGATGGAGGTGAGGAAGAGGAGGAGGCTGATGAGCACCATCCCGAGCCACCACGCGCCCAGCCAGCGCGGGTCCGTGGGGTCGAAACTCGGACTTTCCGTTGGGTAAATGTACAGACGCGTGCACAGGGAACCCAACACGAACCCACAAACAGGACCCAAAATACGAACTCCGATTGTGATCGCTAAAAATTATTTATCATTCTTTTTATCCGCCTAATTAACATAATAATTAAATAATTAAATAGTAACTTACAGAAGTACAGGGGCGAGTCTCGCGAGGAAATGTTGTCGTCTACGTACGGAATTCCCAGCGTGTACACCGCCGTCTAATTATTCATTTTATTATTGATTATTATTAAATACATTATCATTCTTTAAATAACTTTAATTATTAAATACATTTATATTACTTTTTAATAATTTTAATTACTTTTAATTAATATTAAATACATTATCATTATTATTAAAAAGTTTTAGTTATTAATGTTATTATTAATTTTGTTTTAATTATTTCCATTACTTTTATTTACTATGAAATACATTTTAATCAAAGGGGGTAAATCGCCATGGAGATAAGGGTTGTTACTAAGGTGGCGAAATTTCGGGATTTCTTTCGATATCTACTTGGACGTAAACAAACTATTTGCCTATTATTATTGCGTGTTGAAGCCTATTGCTCAGGCTAGTAATAATTTGTTTGCTATTCCAGTAGATCTCGGGACCCTTTCCATGTAAAAGGCTGAAATTTCGCCACCTTAGTAAGAAAAAAACCTTATCTCCATGACGATTTACCCCCCCTTGATTTTAATTATAAAGGATGATGTAAGGTGTGACCTGTCCGAGTCCTAGTGAGAGTAGAGAGGCGAAGATGATTCCGAAGAGGAACCACGGCGTGTCCTCCTCCTCGACGCAGTCCGTAAAGCGCGCGTTGGTTGAGTTGTCCAGCTCGCAGTACTGAGTCTCGTTGTTGAGACTGACGTCCATGCGCGGAGGAATTATCAAGTGCGGCGACGCTATGAGCAACGTGGCCAGAGCGAACAGCGAACTCCCTGAATCATTTATTATCCTATCATGTCTTTCTGTCGCCATGGCAATAAATTAACAAGAAGCGTACCTGCTGCCATCCACCGCGGTCTGTGACTCTGCAATTCAATATAATTCACTTGATTTTATTTTAAGTGAATTGATTATAATTCAAATATGAGAATTAGTGCATGTACCTGTCCCAAGTAATACGGCAACAAGAGGGCGCTGCTGACCTGCACGACAAATTAAAATCATCACGTGACCAATGCCGTAATCTCTAAGTCTTCTTACCTGACCAATCTCCGACGCTGTCATCAAAATGCCTGTCGTCCTGTAAGCAACAACGTTTCATTCATTTTACATTTCAGTTACATGTCTAAATATTTTGACTTTTTATAAGTGTACATATATATTTATATTTGATATAGTTATGTATCCAAACATTTACAAAATGTATCAACTTGGTAACCCAAACATATTTTGGGTTACCAACGTTACCAACAAAAAAATGGAAAAATGCTAAGCTAAAATGCACTGCAAAGAACAGCATGTGACAATTTGTCGAAACAAAAGTTGAAATTTTTGTAAAAAATGAAGTAAATTGAGGTATTTCTTTTGCAGGTTGTTTTGTCGGTGAACTAGTTTGCGTATTCCGTGCACAGCCTGAATTGCATGTGTGGATTGTAGTTGAATTGGATGATAATGTAAAAGTTGTTGTAAATGTCAATGACCTGCTGGATATGGAGAATAGTTTTTCGATGGTGGTGATGACGGCGACAAAGTAGGTGTGGAATGTTCCCTGCAGGACGCACGTCAAGGAGAAGACGACGAGGAAGGCCTTCCTGTTCGCCAGACTCTGCAGGACTTTTGGCTGGCATTTGCCTGTGTATTGATTGGTTGATTAATGTCTTGTTACGAATAATAATAAAGTTGTAATTAAGAATTGACTCGCCTCCCCAGCCGAAAGGTTCCTCCGGGGTCTTCTCCTCCAGCCGCCCCTCCTTCTGCCAGCCACAATGATTAAAAATAGAGAAGAATAAAATAAAATAAAAGAAGACGAGTTGCTTACCTGCGATAATAACTCGGCTGCTTCGACTCTGGCATTTTCGTTTTCATTTTCCATTTTCTGGATAATTTTGAGGAATGTGTTTCGCACTCTCGCGCTCTTCCCGAAGACTCCAACAGCAGTCGGCAGATCCTGTCCAACGTCTCGTGCCGCTCTCTCGCATCTCATTGCAACCACCAAACGTGTCCAGGCATCCCCGACTCTCATTTCTTGTCTCTTCTTCCGTCACTTCATCTCCCAACGCATGCCACTGCAAACACACTTCTCATTCACATCACGTGACCAACAACTGTCCAACTAACAGAGATGGACAAAATACTTACATTTTAATTACATTTTCTATTTTCAACTGCCACAAAAACCATTTTCTTTTTTAACAATATTTTACTTTTTGCAAAATACTTTTCATTAAATACTTTTTCTACTTTATTTGGCCATATGAGCCAAAAAATTTATTTTTGGTTTCCATTTTTCAGGATAATGAATTTTAAATGAATTATGAATCGTGAATGAATTTTGTATTTTGAAGCTGGAAATTTTGTATGTTGCGCAAAATATTTTGAAAATAGTTTAGCATGTATTTTGCCCATCTATGGCAAGTAATGAAATAAGTGAGCGGGTTTACTGATTTTTTTACTACTCGTCGCCATGTCCAGTAATGTGATTGAAGTAATGCTGGCACGGTGTTCCTTGAAAAAGAAGAATGAAACATGTCACTGCATTATCATTCCACGCATATCAGTGCATTTATGAATTATCAGTTGCTTTATTGGACTACGTCATCATTCCATTCGGGGTCATTCTGCAATTCCAGCGCTCTCTTTCCCATTTCCACTCTTCTCACACCAAACATTCATTTCATTCCAATTACAAACAAACTTTTTTTTCTGCCTCCTGCCTGTCAAAGCTTTTTATTTGTACTGTTGCTTAAGAAACATAAGATAATAAGCTAAGTGTACTGTCCCATGCAAATTTCTAATTTGAAATTTGAAATTATGCACACCATTGGTTTTAAAAATTTTAATTGGAATATGACAATGTTTGACAACTTTGAAACTAAACTACGGCAAGCAATTATTAATTATTGCCATCTATTTTATCATTCTATACAAATAAATATTTTGAGCGATTGAAATTTTTTTTCCTCGCTTCGCTTCCGAAAAGCTGTACCCTGGCAATGGAGAAAGATTTGACGTCATTTGAAGCGAAAATATGAAGGAAAGGGTTAACTTTCGCTTCCAACTGGCCAATGCGAATTGATATTCTCTTTTTAATTAATTTTAATGCAAGAATTTCAATTGCACAACAAAATTTGCAGGCGATTTTTTCGGTCGCCTCGTTTTCAGTAAGCGTTGTGAAGCGGGCTAATTGTCCTATAGCAAAAGGGCCTTTTTCCACCAAAAATGTCCCTTGCAGATATTCGTGCAAACGCTGAACTGGCCCCTCCTGGTGCCAGGAGGTGACAAAGACGTTGAACATGTCAATCAATTTTCATTACGAAAGGGACGAATTATTACGAGGGTTGACGTCGTCGAAATGAAGGGGTAGCATAAAATTGGACAAAATTGGTTTTATCCACTTCAAATTCATCCAGGTAGATATGTAAATTTATCCCGTCTTCATTTTCCTAATTTGTAAAAAAAAACCGAGTTAAAACTCACAGCTGGAAAATGCGTCGTACTATTCTTCACAAGTTCCTTCAACTTTTGCATCCTTTGATAATAATAAAGAGCAGTCCAAAGAAAAAAATTGACGCATGCAAAGTTAGCGTGTAGCAAGGAGCTAGGGTAAACTGTGTTATTTCTGGGTGGCTCCATGCAAGGAGTCCCCAGTAGAAGATTTCCTTAATCGATTTATGAAGGTCTATAAGGGACAATTTATGAATATTTAGAACGGCAATAGGTTGCATCAATTCATTAAGTTTCCTTTCCATGGTATTGGCACCAAAACGGTTTCCTACTCTTTACATGTTAAACTTGTCACAGAAATTTTCTATCAACTCCTGGAATATTTGTCCGATTTTAATGAGAATCAAACCAATAAATTCCTAGAAACATTATCTACAATCGTGATTACGAACAATTTCGGATAAATTGTTGCTCCATTTGAAAAAAAAATTAGTGCAAACTCGATAAATTTTAACATTTCATTATTTTATTATTTTTTAGAAGACGGAGGAGGCATCTATTCATCTATTTCTCATAAAAATTGGACAAATATTGCAGGAGATGATAGAAAAATTCTGGAGGAAGTTCTTTAAAAATATAATCTCGTCAATTTGCCTCCTACTTGACCGGATGTACAAATCATAGTACAGCAGACATTACTATATTGTCCGTGACAACAGCAAAGCGGTCACTAGCTAACTTTTTAGATTGCGGAATTTTGCTCGACTGTCTTGCAGATTGTAATGAATAGGTCTGTATATCGGTAAATGTAAGGTGAGGTTTCGGCATCCACTAGTTACGTCTAACATGTTCAAAATTTTATTTTTTTCGAAAGCATTGTAACCATGGAACCTAATTAATCATTTTTCATGCATGCAGAATGGATAGCAATGGGCATTTGAAATCAAAAACGACCCTTATAAACATTCGTGGATTTGCTTCGAAAGTGCCTACTGAGCCCTCCTTATGCCAGGACGGGGGGAAAAACCAGGGAGGGAAACCCAACACAAAAAGAAGAAAAACCCAGCATTCCATGCTCCTTGATGTTGACCAAGGACCATGGACTGCTGGTTTTTTGATTCCTTGGTTTTCTCCCTCCGTCTTGGCATGAGGAGAGCCCAGTAGAGCCTTTCCAAACAAAATCCACGAATATTTATAAGGGACGTTTTTGGTCGAAAACAACAACTTGGTATAGGAGAATCCGCCTGAAACGTCCCTTATAAATATTCTTGGAATTTGTTTGCAAACGCTGCACTGGCTCCTCCTTATGCCAGGACGGAGGGAGAAAACCAAGGAAACGCAAGGAAACAAAAAACCAGCAGTCAATGCTCATTGATGTTGACCTAAATGCTAACTTTCATCCAAGGGTCAAGGGGCATGGACTGCTTGTCTGGGGTTGCCTTGGTTTTCTCCCCCTCCTTGTATCAGGAGGAGCCAGTGGAGCGTTTGCTAAGTAAATGCAAAGGGACGTACATAATATTCACAAGCAGTACACAAGGGTTTCTGGGGCAAAAATATGTTAAATTCAAATAGTAATTAATATACTATAAAAAATTCATATACTATTAATAATTGAAAATCATCATTTTGCATGTATCGTTTCTTACGGCAACTACAAAACATGTGCATGCTCATCTTGTATCTACGAATCATCGGAGAAAAAACTGTTTCTTTCATCTCAGTTTATTAAGAGGCGGCCTCGGTTCTTTATAACTTCCTTTTGTCTGCCTGTCCGTACGTACGTCCGTACGTTTACACGATAACTCAAAAACGCAAGGATAGTAGATACTTTCCCTCCCCCTCCCCCTTAAAGGATTGGCAAAGGATTGATATTTGGAGAGGTTCGGAACAAATAGAAAAAATACAGAATGTAAAGAAAGTCAGTTGACATTGGCAAGGAGCTGTCTGTTCCTAAAGTCAGTTGACATAGGCAAAGTCCTCTTTTCCTATATTAATGTCATAACGACAAATCGACAACAATAACTCATTTTCGAATTTTCTCTAGTCCAAAAGTTAGTTCAAGTTGTTGTTGTTATAGTTTTAGTGTAGTAAAATAGCAAGGATAATAGACCCCCCTCCCTCCCCTCCCTCTAAAATAGACTGTTCCTTTCCTTAATGTCAACTGACTTTCTTTACATCCTGTACATATAGAGCTGGAAACCCCTTAGCCACCTCGTTTGATCATATAACTATCAAAATCCGTTTGTCCTCCAATGACGTCATTGGAAGATTTTCGACCCACTTTTCATTTTCGAAAATTCCCAAAGTGTTTGCCGCAGGTTGTCAAAAACAAATTAAGATGCTGACGTCAGACTTTCAGGATATGCTCTAGGGGTATATGCGACAATCCCATTAGAAAAAAGGATTGCTCCGTCTTTCCAATCCCCTTCTGGGGATGGAAAATTTTTATGTGTCGAACAATACCTATAGTAGCAGCAATGCTTCAAAAGCAAATGATATACACCACGAGCAAGAACGTGTAAACTAGAAACCCCATCCCAAGCTAAGTCGCAGGAAATAGGTCAAAGTACGCAACAGAAACAGCAGGGGAAAAATAGTCAAATGGAGGAAGTGGCAGGTTTGTAGTCAATAGACTACGGCTGTCAATATCAGCAAATCAATCGTCCCTTCCCCCACCGGGGGTATTATTAATCGCCGCTTCTTTCCTACTAAGTTTACAAGGGTTCATTTGATCTCAGTTTAGTTGAGCACCTGCTAACAACAACTTGGTATCTCAAACGGAGAAATCGAAGAAAATTGTTACTGTTGACTACAACAATATTCGAAATTTCAGATTAGCCGAATCCCCAAGAGGCAGTTGTGCCGACTGTACAGAGAAGTTGACATAGCAGGAAAGGTTTAAGGAATCGAATTAGATTCCTTAAGAAGGGTTTAAAAAGAAATTAATATACTGTCGGATTCACATTCATATGCGGTCTTGCCTCGCAACCTATAATTCGGTTTCCTCCTATTGGTCAATTTATTTGAAATACACTCCTCTGATTGGTAATTACGATGAGAAATTTCTATATGATTTGCAATGGGGGGGGGGGGGTAATTATGCAAAATATTTTTTTGAGAGGTATCTCATGACGATAGTAATATATGTACGATTCCGTGGAAAAGGGGCGCAACTCGACCATAATATACTAATTAGTTGCTATGAGGTAAATAATTTTTAAAATCGAACGGCAGGCCGTAACAGAAAGCTCGCTTTAGTGGAGGCTACTCTGTACACAGCTTTGGGGAAAAATGTACACACAGGGAAATGACACAATGACTGCCAATATAGCAATCCGTTGCAATGACTCCCATAATTATAATCTGCAAAGGTAAATGAAAAGTTTGGA
>JAAAYG020012442.1:0-22666 GCA_009936455.2 Tomocerus minor
ATCAGAATGAATGGACTGCTGTTTTCTTTTTTCAACAACGTCACTCCATGAAGGAAAGCAACGGCAGATCCAACTGATATGATGATACCCAGCCAAGCATAACCCTGAAATGGTCGAATGTATCCACGAAAAGAAAGACTTTCGTCTTCCAGAACGACACAGGAAATGAAATTGAAGGAATCTTCCGCTGTGATTATTCCCGTTTGATAAGGAGAATACGGACCAGGAGGGTTATACATTTCAGCATACACTTGGAAATTAATATAAACAAGATGGTCAGGGTCTTTGCATCCCCCCTTGTTTACAACAGTGATGTTTGGCAAATTTTGAAAAATCAGCGAAGTAATTGGTACAGCGGGGCTGTCGTCAGCGTAAAACGAGTGGCGTGTTGTGAAATATGTATTCCTAAGGGGTCTGCCACAATAGGGGCGCTTGCGTTCTTCGCTATTAAGGTTACTGTATTCTCGTATTTCAACGCCAAATGCTTCGGTGTTACTGATACGGATATCTCGAATGAAGATTTTTATTGCTTGCCCACGCGGAGCCAAATAATTTTTTCGGGAATACACCGGCACTAGACTAAACTGAAATTGTGCACTGTCGACTTCGGGACAAACAAAGTACACCGTTGATTCCTTTTTATCTGAGATGGAGAGTAAAAACCAGGGTTTTCTCAAAAACAGTTCATGCAAAACCTTCGGGTTTTCTCCCTCCCTTGTCGCTACATC
Source organism: Tomocerus minor (assembly GCA_009936455.2). NCBI lineage: Eukaryota > Metazoa > Arthropoda > Collembola > Entomobryomorpha > Tomoceridae > Tomocerus > Tomocerus minor. The sequence goes on from JAAAYG020012442.1 coordinate 729, forward strand.
GAAGAAAGGGGATTTTATATTTGCAAACTCGAACGCAGGTCGATTGATGAGTAAATAAACTGAAGACTGTTCTCCCACGTTATACAAGTGCATCCAATATCTTCCCGTGTCGTCATCAGTTGTCTCATCTATCTGATTTTTAAAAGTCTCGCTTATGTAATTGATCAGTATTATGTTCATGTACATTTGTAGGTTGAAATTCACCACAATGTTTGTCACACAAAAGAAACGGCTCAATAAACTCGGAGATGAGAAAGATGTAAAGTTTTTATCGAACAAGGCGTCCATGCAATCTCCAATCCGGATATTATCTGAAAATCTGCCGCCGCCAAGTACAATTTTTTCCTGGCACGACTCAACATTCGCATTCCCAGGCCCCTTTAAATTCGTGAATGCGAAAGGGATATCAATCTCCTGCATTTGATTAACTAATGAATCTCCCAGGGACTCCACGAAAGTGTTTTCTTGGAAAATGAGGCTGATATAGCAATCTTTTTCCAAATGTAACACATCTTTCAATTTCCACCCAAAACAGATTTGACTGGCCAGAAGAAGGGCATACAAGTAAATGACAGACATAGACATGATTTAAATATTATAGCAACTGCCAACACTTAGATCATCCGTGAAACAATTTTAATTTATTGGATCGAATGGTTTTCAGTTTTTGTGGAAACTTTCTTCGACTTTGTCGAAGACCACGATTACATTCCAAACAAAAAAATATTTTATGGAGAGAAGACAGGTTTGCATTGGATGAAGGTTTTCTTAGGTATGTATAGAGCAAGAATACATTTTCGACATTTTTGAGGGTATACCATCAAGAGTCTTGGAGTTGAATTCTAAAAAAGAATTTTATTAGAATCCAAATCTGATAAATAATTCTTTATTCCAAATCTAATAGATACTTTTCCAAATAAAATGGATTTTTCAAATCTGATCGATATTTTTCTGTATGTCCAATTTAAAGATTTAATTCTACGACATAATAAACAAAAATCACAGTAAATGCTGCTCTCTAATTTTTCGCTGTCTTAAAATATGTACAGAAATCTTCTTCAAAATTTAAGTAAGGTGTATTTGAATAAAGTATGTTCGAAGCTGATAGTTAAGGCGCAGTTAATTCCTTGAGCTTGTAGCAGCTGAAGTATAAAAACGTTATAAAGTGAGATTGTCCACAAATAATTATAGCGTGTTTCTTTGTAGTCTCTCATGTTTTTCTTTCTCTTTCCTTGCATTAACGTATCATATATTCATATATAGTATTAACAGTTAGCATGCATGGTCTTTTGTCCCAGTTATTTGTGTTTGCGGTTACATGCATCCAGGCATTTTTGACGTTGCGTATTTAGAATTGTGTATTTAATGAACAGGATACGGACACCGTCCTTTTCAACGATCCACTTAACAATTCATGGGGAAATTCAACGAAATTTCCAGTGCAGGAAAATTGAATCCAAATCCAATTGGATTTGGGTTCAATGCTTTATAATTTATATTAAAGATGTCAATATTTTTCGAGTATCCTTTCTTCTACGATAAGGTACCATTATATAAATAGCACATGATTTATTTATTACATGACACTCCCACCAGGTCAGTTGGGTCGAAGCCTTATGCCATAAATGGAGCCCCGACTGCAATTTCTTGAGACCTCATGTTTTGTGACTTGGGCACACTATAATTACGTGTTGATATGACTATCGACTTCGTTCGGTACCACGCAGACTTGATTGAGGGAGTAAGGAAACAATAAACAATGCTGGCTACTCTTCGGTGCTAAGTGCTAACTGTTGATAAAACAAACCCATCTTGTAAGAATTGAACTAATTGGTACCTACTTTAATAAATTCGAATATGCAATACATCAGTGATAGTTCCTAAACGAAACCTTTGATTAATGGCAAAAAATAAAGCAAATAGAAGTTGAGAAAGAGGGTTATGCGGTGTCTTGTCAAATGGCGCCACACGTGTTTGACATGTCTGGTTTGTATGAATAAACAGACATTCGGGAATAAAATATGCTTAAGATGTACTTAATGAGGTTTTGTGATACATTATACCTAGGGACAACATTTTTACAATTTTCCCATAGGATTCTTTATGTCGCATTCCCGCTGTTGTTGGCGTTGAGTCTAATTTCATGTTTCCGCGGTCATATCTCCGAAACAATTAATCATGGACCCTTGAAACCAATTGCAATCAACTCAGGAGAGTTTATTTGCTCGGAAAACAGTGATAAAGGGGTATTTTTAATTACCCTTAACATGGGGTGGGCCACTACCACAGTTAAAAAGACGAATATTTCGAGAAGTATTGGGCGCAAAAAACTACATTACATATTTTGAAAATAGTGTTTTTTGGGGTGTACGAATATTTATTTTGGCTTTTTTTGTCGCAGGTGTATTTACTATAGTGTTACAGTACATATTTTGAAACAAGGGTATTTCGCACAAGTGTTTATTTTGGTGCAAGAGTATTTGTTTTGGCAATATAGTGTTCATTTTGGCGCAAGAGTATTTAAATTTGCGCAAGAGTATCTATTTTGGGGCAAGACCAGTTACTTTTGCCCTTTTTTATTTTCCAATTTACGCAACTTATATTGTATTGTCTCAACAGCAGTATTTAATTTTATGTCAAAACTTACCCTTGGGGTTGTTAGATATGCATGCATATAATGTATATGCATAAGTGCATAACCCTCCTAAATACTCAAAGTAGACGAATCTATTTAGCCATTTATTCAATTTATCTAGTTATTTATTCACCAAAAGAACTCATCAAAAAATCAAACGAAGTAAGTTGAGTCGATTGAGTCTAAACTCCGAAAGTCTAAGCACGCAGACTCTAAACTCCGAAATTCTAAACCTTGTGCACAGTGGCTTGGTTAGTAGTGCGTTGGGTGCGCCAGACCACACTGTCGGACCCCATGGGTTCGATCCCTTCCAATGTCAAGGAATTTTTATGGGACTGCTAGTTGGGTGACATTTCGGCTCGGTGCAAAGTACGGGGGTGTCATCCTTGGAAGGGGTGGATTGAGTTCCATAAATGCCGTAAAAAGCAGCCTCATTCCTAAAAGTGCCTAGCTAATAGAAAAAATCAACACTCTACTGGCACGGGTGTATATACATTTTTGGTAAGGCATAGCCCACTATAGCGTCTGTTAAAACCGGATAGGAATTCACCTTTCCTTAATCTGCGAAAGCAGAAGAATACGAGTCATTGGAGGGAAAAGCAGTTGCAATAAGCAGACAACTGCAATGCATACAGATTCGGACCAACTGTGTCTGATGTGCCCAATTGACTACAAAGCTACTTCAACTTTTGTGGGCCAAACAATTGTTTCACCACAGCCAATACGTCTTACTTATATATACAGTGTACATTACATGCTAGGGCCCATAGTCACCCATCACACTGGTGAAGACCACCCAGAGCGACAGTATGCATCGAGCCGAAGGAAAGAAAAGGGATGTATTGTTCTCCCTAATTGCTTTGTCTTTCTATTGGAAATTCTTTGCTGAGACCCTTAATACAGGGTAGCCCTACTAGGGCGAACTTTCTGTTACGCTTGCCGTTAGTTTTTGAATAAAGCACCATAATTTGTTCATAGACTTTGATTGATTTTACAACTGCATTACTCATACAAAGGTTTTGTACACAGATAGTGACACTACTAAGACTATCATAGTGTCATCATTACTATCTTTGTAAATAACCCACATTTGCATGCTCACTACTCAATGGCCATATGAGATACGACAAAATAAAACATGTAAGCATGTGATAAACGATTATTATTGTCATCAGTATCAGCCATCGTAATTCTTCCTGTGCAGTGATAATAAATGCAGTGTGCAGTGTTTGTAAAGTTATTGAAACAACAATCTTTTTGTTGATTTTATATTAATTATGATTAATGAATTATTGGGTATGAATTCTTGAGGATTTGATGGCGGAGCTTCACTCCGACATCCCGAGCGCAGGATTTATACCCAATAATACTAATTATATGAGCCTTTTCCACGCACGGAACCTTCGAGGTTACAGCAAACACAAACGGTCGCGAAAAAGGTGAAATATAATTATAATTCACATTTTTGTGAAAAGTAGAGGAAATTCGTTTTCATATTTTTGTCATCATTTAATTTTTATTCTCTTTTGTAAATGACTAACTGCAAATATACGGGCAAATTAATTTTTGTAAATTGTACAACAAAATGACTAAATATTAGAACAATCATACATACAGTATTGTATAACATATTTACAGGCATCTTATAAACAATTTTGTAAATCATTTTCAATCTGAGAAAATGAATGAATTACTGTCAAAATTCAATAGATAATAATACTAATTTGCAATTCAATCAATTTGTAATATCAAACTAGCGATTGCTCTCTCAATCCTACATCATCATATAAAAATAGCCTTTGTTCTGACAAAGAATAACGTTTGCATATACAGGAATAGCGAATTATCCCATTGAATAACGTTTGCAATGTGTCTACACCGTCTACACAGAAAATAATAATAATAGAAGTGTTTTTGAAATTATAAGCTAATTTTACGGTGAGATGTTCAATGATAACCGCCTCCGCCGCCGCCTCCATATCCGCCGCCGTCTACTTTTCCTCCTCCGATGCCGTATCCTCCTCCTTTTCCTCCGCCGATGCCATATCCTCCTCCTCCACCAATTCCTTGTCCTCCACCGAATCCGTGTCCGTATCCTCCTCCGAATCCGCCTAATCCACCACCATGTCCTCCGCCGAATCCACCACCATGTCCTCCGCCGAATCCACCACCATGTCCTCCCCCGATTCCGTGTCCATATCCTCCTCCGCCGATTCCATTTCCAAATCCGCCGATTCCGTATCCCCCGCCTAATCCTCCGAATCCAAGTCCTCCTCCATGATGATAATGATGAACTGCAGGTATTTTGACTATGCCATGATGTCCATGTCCATTTCCATGTCCATGTCCATTCCCATGTCCTCCTCCGTGATGTGTCTTCAAGATAAGGATAATTGGAGCAGGATGGTATCCTCCACCACCATGATAATATACTTGTCGATAGCCTCCTTTTCCTTTATGGAATAATCCATCACAACTGCCGGAAAAAATTACAATTCCTGCCACTAAAATAGCTGGAAAAGCGGAGAACATTATTTCTTTTAGTGTTTTCGGTTTTATTTTTCAATTTACAAAAAAAAACTTTGATGGGCACTAGGAATGACGAGACGAAGGAAGGTGTGACACAACTGTGGTCATTTCTGTGTCCACTGACTGTTTATATAGGGCATTGTCTCCACTTCAATTTCATTGCAAAGTGCAACTGTGGATTTAGTAGAGAAAACTTCAATCTATCCGGAATAGACATTTATATTTATTTACAAAGGTGTTATAGTGTGAGTGAGCTAATGAGATTATTGTTAGCGTATCTGTCAGTGCAGTGTGCTAAAGGTGTAAAATGTTATTATTATCCAAGTTACAATGTTATCAGGTAGACTCATTTAAATTTGGTCATCGTGTTGCGTTCTGTTCCTTTTGATTCTTCTGTTCCGCTCTCCATTTTAATTCCTGTCTTTTTAGATTGAGTCTTTTAAAGTTTATATTGAGTCTACGTGCCTATTATGTAGGTAGCTATCTGAAACATTCCGTCGTCCACACTTCGGCATTATCAATCGAGGAAAACACATTAGAAACTCTCTCGTACTCTCCAGCAATCTAAAGACACGAACTTTAAAGGAATTCCAAGCGGAAATCATTTTCTCTACACTCAAATGCATTCAATTTAACCTGCAGCTTAAACTATATACCTACTCATTATTCAACAATAACCCAAAGCTTTTTTATCAACAGTTATATAATAATCTCATTGAATTGAAAAGCAGGTGCACAGCAGCAGCTTTGCATTATTACTCTTTCCTATTGTTATTCTAATGGCTGTCAGTTACTGTCTTGATATTATTAGCCTATTATCATAGCTATTTACATATTTACAACACTTGTGCAACTGATTATTATTTTTTAAGAAACTTCTCTACTCTCTATGAAAGCTCATTCCTAAAATCTCTTTTTTTTTGAGTTGCCTAATGGATTGAAGTACCGGAAGGCAGATTGGATACATGAAGACATGAATTATTAAGATGTACAGAATATTAAGGATGCAATTGCTAATAATATCTGTAACAAGTAATTTCGGAAATCCCTAGGACATTTACATTCATTTGCGACTTTTTTTTTTAACTTTTTTTTAGTGTTCACTGTTACTAATACGATTAAGTATTTACTTTTACCTTTGATGTAAATGTAAATCTGTTGGTATACAATGTAAATGTCTCTATAATTGGAATAATAGATCATTTTATATTGTTTCCTCGGGAAAACAGAACAGACGGCCGGTGGAGTGGACGTGAGGCGCTGCGACTGTAAGACATGTCAATAATGCTATCACGATTTCATTTATAAATTCTATTTACAGATTAGAAACGTTATAAGCTTTATAGTCTTTATAGGAGTTGAAACGTTGAAGAATTGCTACTTACTTCCCGTCTAGCCAAAAGTTTTCGTGAGCTCCCAATAATCTTGTCGTATTTTATGTAATCACCAAATCAATTTCCACTTTTAGTTTCAATTGCGCAAAAGAAGACTATTATTTTGCGAGACAGAAGAGAAGCGTTAATTTGATATCTATCTATACAATTCATTTCCTTAAAAGAATTTTATCTTATTACTTTATAATTTTAATAGTTTCACCTTTACAAAGTAAAAAGAAAAAATCAGGTCAGTTACACTTCAAAGTAGGTGAACTGGTAATTTATTGTCATAAAAGTATCTAATTGATGTAGGTACTGGTTTTTCATACTCTAAGATTCTAAGATAACAATTTTGTTTGATTTAATTTAGTGAAAAAATTTGGTTGACATTACAGTTGACGGTATTAGTTTATGACGGTTGTAGAAATTTTGTTACACGATGATTTTCTGTGGAATTTAATTTTTCTTTGCCTGGCCCTTATCATCCATCCCTGGGCCCTTGCTAAGTTCTTCTTTGAGAGCATTTATTTCCGAAATGGAAGGGCCTAAAACGCCAACAAATGACTCTCTGTCTCTGGAGCCTTTCTTTTTTTGTGGGATTTTTTCCCTAGTTTTACTGAAGGGAATAGTTCCATGACTGTCGAGATAGAGTCCCAACATGCTGTTCATATAATCGTCATCATTTTGCCCCCATTCTGCATCTCCGAATACCCGGATACTTTTTGATCCAAATTGATTTCCCAAATAGCCAATATCTTTTTCAGTGTACTGAAATTCCCTTCGGAAGTATTTCGGTGGGGTGGATACTAACTTTTCCTTCTCTTCTGAACAGAGGAATTGAAGGCCGGCGACGAACGGCCAAAAATACGGTTGATAAATTAAGGCTTCTTCCACACATCCTGGGAAACCGTCGATAATGAAGCCACCTTCGAGTTTCGGAGAGTCGATCATTGCATATTTAATTATTTCAAGAGTTTCTTTCTTAGTAAGAGTGCTTTTCGGATCTTTTGCGAGACGGGAGCTGATTTCAATAGCATACTTAATCAGATTCAGTCTCTTTTGTTCCTCCTGCCAGGATTTATCAAACATTTTCTTTTTTATAATCGCTGGATTTTTTTCAGGGGATGGGAGATGTGACCATTCTTCCATTTTATTGTCAAGCATGATTGGAAATGCATTGTATTTATCAGCATACGATTGGATATAGTGTTCACGAGCCACCTTAGCCGCTACCACCGGTTGACCGTACACAAAAACCACGGGGGGTTGACGAAGTTTTAGAACTTGAAAAGCTTCTTCTGCTTCAAGATTATTTGGCTTTTCTGAAGAGTTTGACGACTCTAAAGATGAAGAACCTGTTCCTAATGAAGGACTTGCCACTGGAGACTCTATGGCTTTCGGCTCAGACATCTTTTTTGGGGGTGGAGCTTTCGGCTCAGACTCTTTTTTCGGAGGTGGGACTTTCCGGGGAGGTTTCTTTACGACGTTCGGTTCAAGTTCTTTTTTCGGAGATGGCACTTTGGGCTCTGATTCTTTTATAGTAGGTAGTAGTGGCAAAATTTTTGGATTTGTTTTTCGTTTCGCTGGAATTACGACAGGAATAATTTTCTTTTCTGGGGTTGGTGCTTTTTTTGATGAGTCTGTTGACTCTAACACTTTCATATCCTTGGATACATTTTTTAATTCTATCGGTCCTTTTTTTGGTGACGGAACGTTTTTAGGCTTCAAACTAGGTTTTGGTTTAACAGAGACTTTTACAGGCGATTCTTTTTTGGTCGGAGGAGTTATTTTTTGAATAGGCTGTGCTTTTGGTGGTGGAGCCTTCACGATAACTTTCGGTTTGCTTTCAACAACTGCCGCTTTTTCAGGAGGAGATATTTTAAATGGCGCTACAATTTTATTGTTCTTTTTACAAGGCGTTTTACATTGGTTTACTAATTTTGGGGGGTCACATTTGACACAAAAAGGAACAGGGATGTTTTTGGCAATGTCACTATATTTTATAGGTCCTTGGGCAAAAACTGGTTTCTTTGAGGTTTCTGTAGATTTCTCTTTCGTTTCCGGCGGTTTTCCTTTTGCAACATCGGCATTGCAGCAGTGAGAGCCGCGACGTGTTAAAACCACAGGATTGCAATTGCTGTCTGAAAATTTCCTGTGTCTTGTGGGAATGCATTGTATACATGTGAACGATGAAGTAAATGGAAACCGTTGGGTTGTATGACCACATTTATCTGTATGACCACATTTATCTAAAGTAAAACATATAATTCAAATGTAATATATATTAGACTTAATTGTGGTAGACTCAAAAGTAGAAGTCATAATAAGATCAAGCCAACAAAAATGTTATTGAAGTAGTAAGAAATATTATTGCATAGGAATTGGCAAATAATTTAATGATTTTAAATTCATAAACCGACTTCGGGGAGAAATTTGAATGGGCACTATGTGGCCCAAAAAGCTGTCATGTCGATCGTCCTCCCAAGGTGATCTTCTTAGGTGTCTCCTGCAGGGATTCCCACATTGGTGGTGTCTATGGTTGTGCGTATGATATATGTTATCTCCTTTGAAAGCTTCCCATTGTCCGTAAGACACGGGTTTAAATGCATTTTCAAACTGAAATGATTTAATTGACTTTTAAAACATGGTAATCCCAGGTGTAGAAAATAATAAAATATTTATGTTCGTAAGTACTCTGCAAATCCAAGTTCTTGTCTTGACACATCGTTTACAAATGCAATTTAATTCTTTTAAACAAATCAAATCAAAACTTACATTGAATTTTGCAGCCCACATTGTCGTTTACCGAGAAGTAAGGAATATATAGATCCCTACTATTCTCCTCCACTGCTACATTGGTGATACATAAGAGAGCATCAAATACCTAATTTACATATCCGAATCTATAAAACTTAGAATTTAGTATCTACCTGCTAAGCTACTTGTAAGCTAATTGACTGTTTTTTTGAATTTCATTGGAGCATACCCTGAAAATAATACTTTATATTTCAAAAGTGTCAAATGATTGCTCTCCAGGAAACAAGAACATATTGGTATCTAATTTACCTTACTATACTTGTATCTTGTCTCATAATAACGTTAATAACCACGGGACTAATAAGAATTAGACGAAAAAACGATCAACATGTTTCCTCATGTTTCCTGACAACCACGCCCACAAAGTATATCATTCGAAAGGCCTCTAATAGAACTTTGAACCACCAATCATGTCGATTGAGCTAGGGAAGTTATGAATGTGGAATTAGTGTGTTTAGTTAGATCACAATGAAAATGCTCTATTCCAAATGATCCCCACCCCACCATACATGTTAAATACACAAGCAATATTTATTGAATGTATCAATTTTGAATCGGCGAATAGAAAAGGCTTTATTGAGACTAGAAGTACGGACAGTAGACAGTTTAATTCTTTATAATAATATTTGGAAAAAGCCGTTATTTTTGGTGCGTATACAGTACTTCATTACTTTTGTATCTACCATTTTGTTCTTCTTTATGGTAAATTATTATTATGACCTCTGAAAATGTATTTTCAATTACTGTATATCGTTTCAAAATTGATTGTAACTCCTACATGCAGCCAATAATAACAGCTATTTGCATATTGTTTACATAGAAATCCATATCCAGCAGATTTTTAACAGATATTTATATATAACTGTCATGTACTTACATTGTTTTAATAGATACTAATGATAAAGCCACGATGCTAATCTACTTCCTACAACAAATGGGTAACTCCTCGGAGCATACAGGCATACACTTTATTCAAAAATATGATTAGCATTCACTATAAATTCTTTTTTACTTAAAGTCTGTTACTTTGTGCCGAAGAGCATTGCTATATATGCAATAATAGCACAATGTAAAATGTAATACATAAATGAAAAACTAAAATCATTTTTTAATACAAAGAGTATGTACGTTTTTGTAGGACGTACTTATAATATAGTACATGATTTCTTTTTATACTTTCGATTTGGTACTTAAAATAAACATAAATCTTGTTAACTTACAGCTAAAAATTATGAAACAAAATTATATTACTTATTACGACAGTTATTTACTAATAGATAATAATACAATTATTTTTTTGGTACCTGAATGTACTGATAAAGAAAGCTTGGCATTTTAAATGTCGAAAAACAACATTTAATTCTGTAGACAGCAGAAGAGCGAGATGCAAAGGTCTGGACCAATGAATCATCATAAATAGTTTTGAAAATTTTAATTATATGTTGTGTTGCTAGCGTCCAAATAATGTTCTAACCGATTTTATTTTTTGGATTGAAAACCTTTTATCATGGCTGTAATTATTGTAGGCTACAAAATACAAGAACTTTTTTGTTCTCTGAAAAACACGCTGTCATTTTATGAATTTTGTTAATAGTAATTATAGCTGGCTACCTAATCAGCAATTTAAAAATCCCTATTTATATATTTACTTTGTATTTCTACTGGAGAATTTAGCACATTATCTTTGACATTTCACATTGTATCATCCTGTGATCCAGGGACAATTTCATATTCTTTTAATTACTTAGCATTATCATAATAATATCAAGTTTCCAACAGATTTTCCTATTCTATGCTAAAAGTTTATGCATTGAGTTTTCCTCAATACATGCATTTATTTGTGTATATAATGCGTTATAATATTATATCTTAATCTTAATTAATACGCTATTGTACCAACTAATCTTTTATAATTAACTATAGAACGTTCAGACTATAATATAGTAGGCTATTCGAATTTAATTATTTTTTGTAATTAGCTTTTTAGAATGTAATTACGAAAGTTAAATCAAATTCAATTTGCTAACTAGATATAATATTTGTATAATTTCTGTCTCATTTGTTCTGTCTTCATAATATATGAGAATTGTTTGCTAGCAGAGAATGCTTTTACAGCATTTTGTATTTAATATTATATTAACTTATATCTTTGGAGAGGGAGCTATATTTTACCAGGAGTTTTTTTTATTACCTACCTATTTACAGCAGTACAGAAATGTTTTCAGCATTTTGTGCTATTTTATAGACTAATATTCATAATAAATGTAAGACTTTCGCTGAATTTAAAAACAAGCTCTGGAAAACTGGAGTTATAACATTTCGTAACATGATATCTGTGTGTGTGTGTGTGGAGTTTATATATTGTATTTTTTTAAGTATCAGTGTTTTCTTTGCCTACATAATAATATTTGTCTGTAGTTTATCATCTTGACGTGACATAATAAATAAGATTAATTAAGCTAATAAAGGATAAAGCTACGGAAAAAGCTTATTGGATTATGTTGAGGTGGGTTCGTGGGATACGTTTCTTTGTAGGTATTCGTCTCTTTCTCTCTTCTTAAAGATGTTTGTTCGTTCATTCAGACCAGAAATTTATCATACTGTGGTGTGCAAGAAAGCATTGTAGTAGCACTATTAATTATTTCCCAAGGGTAAAGGCGAGTTCAATGAGGATGATCCGATGTTGACGCCTTCTTTAATAGGAAAATCCTTTCCTTCTCCCCATTTAATATTTGTGTACTCTCTGCCAACCTCCAAACATTTCTAAAACAAACACACACAATTAAGAATAATATAATTATAAACTCCCTTATCATTTTTGCCAAGAAGTATTTCAACTTTTTAAATTAAATTAAAAACATTTTAGAAATGCCAAGTTCTTGCTTGGGTGGAATTATTTACCTGTTGTGCTTGCAGTCTTTGCGATAATGTATCAACATAGTGAAGGAGTGCCAAGTAAACAAATTGGTACTGAGCTTCAGTCTGCACCATTCCTGACCTTTGACCTCTTACCATCTGAATTGTACGCCTCACATCAATATCCGTGTGTAACCCGCACCGTTTGACCTTGAAATGGAAGAATTGTAGGAAATATCACTAGAAATACTTTTTTTAAATGGAATTAGAAACTCCATATTTTAAAAGTAATTTAAAAGTAATTATCTTACCTGGTCAACAATAAGGTCAATTACTATGAAGGTCCCGGTTCGCCCGATTCCAGCAGAACAATGGACAACAATTGGACCAGCCCCTGGTAAACTTTCTTGTCGGGAATTCACTTCCGATAAGAAATTCAGAACACAGCCAGGGTCATCAGGGACTCCATGATCTGGCCACGCCTTTTTAAAGAAACATTCCTCGTGCAATTAGAATTTTATTTGAGCAAACCTTCATGATCTTAATTACAAATGCTAGTTATGTCATTTTATACGTTCTTACTTGGAAATGGAATTGATAAATAACACGCTCTTCCCCATCCTTTGAGATTACAAACTCCCGCAACGTAAAATCGCTGTTACCAGTAGATTTTTGGTGAGTTAACTTGATTCCTTCACATTCTTTAGGTTCTCCAGGGTCAGGCCAATAATGTGCACATTTACTCTAAATAACAAATTCAAAATTATATACCCTATCTAGCAATATATATCCTATATAAAGTACTATATAATAAAATCTAATATGATTTAGAAGGCATACCCTGTTTCTTTCGAATTCTTTGGTAGTCATTACAATAACTCGAGAATTTTCTTGCCACACCATGTACCAAAAGTCAGCAGTTGTGGACGGGAGACATCCTTGAGTAGCTATATAACATTTCTTACAATCTTCAAAAATCTCATCTTCAGGCTAGAAAGTAAATGAGGTTTTTATTATTATTGGATGTCGAATGGAGATTATTGCAGATAAGGTCCAGGTACATTTTATATCTAACTTGATCCTATAAAAACTCTGCATTGCAAATTATTTGCATTTACTGCAAATTGCGGAGCAAGTTATTAAATGTTATTGTCAGTCTAAGCTACTGCATGTCTCATAAAAAATATTTTTCTAGACATTTACGAGGGAGAGGAAACAAAATTTATAGGAAAGGGAATTACAGGAGAGCGTGTCTCTTTGAATAATTAATTGGGAAAGGTATTATTTGGAAGACGTAGCACGTAAATGAGAATTAGCTAGTAGAAGTAAATGAAATGAATAATTTAAGGATCTGAATATTTAAAGAAGTGTTTTGTATTCATACGTACTTCACTCACTTTAATGTAATTAGCATTGATATAGTCGTGAGGCCAAGGCTCCTTTAGGATGACTCGTGTGTGGTCAAAAGGCAGAATGTTTTTGTATCGATTTTTGTTTCTATTTGGTTGTTTCTGACCTTCCTTGCGAGAAAATAAATGTTTGACTTCCTGTTGTTGCAGAGATTCGAATTCTTCCCAAAATCCGGCTTTCTTCCCATTTTCTCGATTTAGTTCCTTGACTCGCACTTCAATACCAGAGGCCGGGATCCTAGTTGCATTCAGAGGCTGCTTCAAATGGACAATCGTACCCGTTGTGTCCACCATTGGATTCTTTTTACAATGCTCTACGAGCTCACTTAGAGAATCGAATTTTTCTCCTCCTCCTACGTCATACTTACCGCCCTACAACACAAAAATCAATTTACCCACCTTGATATTATTAATTTATGGCCCTGAAAATTCCAGGAAATCTCTGATGACTCACTTGACAACGAATTTTAACGTGTGTGACTGTGTCGTCTGTTCTGACGGACAGAACAAAATGTCCAGGTTGTGACTGTGACTCTCGAACAAGAAATGAACCCGGTCGAGCCTTATCTAATAGTACCTGTCACATTTACAAAATTAAATTACCGTGATATTCTTGCTACTTTATTAATAATTAATTATTATATTAATGAAAATCGTTCCACCTACCTTTTCAGCTTGTTTTCCACCAATATCTCCATGAAACCACCTTTCGTTTGTAGGGTCGGCACAATATAAAGGGAATTTTAATTCTATAGGTTCTCCGCTTTTTTCTCTTAATTGTCCCTGAAAATATTGACATTAGATTTGATCAATGAACATTTGTGAATGCGCAATAATTCTTTTTTAAGTTTGGTTATTCTGTAGCTTTATAATTTACTATTTTTTACCAAGGTACGCTGTAAAATGTAAAGCAATAAGAAATTATTACTTTCTCATTTCATAACCTTTTTACATTTACAGTCTTCACGAGAAAATTGGATTCTTAACAATTAATTATATAGGATATTTAGCTTTCTTGTTTTCTTACTTGATTTTCAGTATAGAATTGAATTAGTTCAGATAAAGTGGCAAATTTTTCTCCGCCATACAGATCGTAAAAGTCTCCTACAGACACGACAAAGGGAAATCAATAGCATAATAAATCTTGGAATCTACACAGAAAATTCAGTTAGGAGCTGTTTAAAATTCTACCAGTGTTTTGTATTTTAACGTGAGTGACAGTTCCGTGTCTGCGGACAGAAAGAGTAAAATCTCCAGGAGACGATCGGGATGGGCGAGCTAGAAAACTGCTTTCGACTCCCCTTTCCATAAGTAGCCGTTCTGCATCCACACCTGAGATATTTGGATGAAACCATCTGGAAAAAATTGTCAAATTTCAATTAACCTTCAATTTCTCACTGAAAATTGTATTGCAATCAAATCAAATCAAATCAAATCAAAATGTGCCTCAAATGAATTCATACTAACTAATAAGATTTTCAAGATATTTTGCAGAATTCATTACAGAAAATAATATAATATGTCAATTTTATACATCGACTGTAACAGGAACTAAGGAAATCCAATGACAAAACGCCTTTAAACTTTAAAGATAGGCGCACTATTTTCTAATTTATAACTTTTAATAGCTTTCTTGTATTTGTTGTCGTTATATAGGAAATAAATTTAAAAAATCAATTGGTTTCGGTTTCCCTTTGTAAAATTAAATGTAAATAGGAACCACCCATTTTCCAAATGCCAATTTAGTTCTATTTGCATAAAAGTTGACACAGAAGAAAAAGAGGAGGGATATAGTTTGTGTTGTAGTAATGTAATGTGATAGAGATTTTGCATTTAAACCAGTAGTGGTTTATGTAAATGAAAAGTCGGAATACCTTCTGTTGGTCATGGTTTGAAGCACCAGCTGAATTAAAAGTAAATAGTTACAATTAGAATTAGAATTTAGGGGAGAGAAAAAGAAAAAAGTTGTAAAAGAAAAGTATTCTCTCGAGTTTTATTTTATCTCTTCCTTCTGCTGACGGCAGCAGAGAATGAGAAGAACTCACTGGCGGATTATCTATCGCAGCAGTAGTGTTCTTGTGTGACTTTGACTTCGCCTCTATACTCCATATAAATATATATCAGTGCTTATAAATGCAGATGTTTCGACTTGCTACATAGATGAACATCTACTATTTACGTTTACGTGCATGTGTATTTCAACTGCTATAGCTTTTCTAAGCTGCTGTCTGCTTAATTCTCCCTTTTCCGATGCATCTACATCGCAGAGCTTTAGAATTCGCTTCGTGCCATACATACCTACTCTAGCCATACATCGTATATTATTACAGTATCACCTACTTTTATACACAACCTACAGGGATGTCCAAAACTTAAACTCTATGCATCGCCTTCCGATCAAATTTTCTTAAAAGCATAATGTATTCACTTAAAAAAATCCCTGTTTACTAAGTTAGATTTACAAGAAACATTATTTTAGTAGTTTCAAGCGATTTTGATTTGTTAGAACTCTTGATCCAATTAAATCACAATAATATTATTATTGTAAGATTTCTCATGCAGGAGTAATGCAGCAAAATTTTTATAAACCCGATAAAATATTTTACCATAAAAAATCTTACTGTTTTTACAATAAAAATTGCATTTTTCAACTGTTAAAATTTTTAAATGTGCTGATAAATTTTATTTTGTAGAATTCAAAGCAGAAAATTAATTTCAGCACGATATCTAAGTGGAAAACGCTTTTAAAATTTAAAGAGGGATTTACTATTTTTAGTACCTCTTCATTAATAGGTTAGTAATAATTACTCTAATAATTATTCTCCCCCGCATTAGAAAATGTGTAAAATGAGCAAATTGTTATGTTCATTGGTCATGTTGTAATTTCAAAGTTTATGTGTATAATCTTTCTAAATTACTATGCGTGATTTTGGCAGACTGTTGATGCATGGCCTGTGGCTGACAGTAAAAGTCGATGCATACATTATAACCGTCTCAACTCAAACTGCTTTTATTCATAGTTTTAAAAATAGATTTAAAATGGTTATTGCTTTTCCTTTGAGTAAGCTAACAATTTGTAAAAAGGTCATTTATTTTGAAAATCCATTATGCAAACGATAGTAGTGGAAAATTTTGTATGTAACTTCTGAAATGCCCTGTGTTATCAGAACAGTAGTACATCTACGTAGGTAGGTCTCTTCTTCTATTGATTTTTCTACGGGGCCAGTTCAAACACTGACATGGCATGAAATACACATTTATCCTGCTATGTGTAGTCGTTCACGTTGTATGTATGTCTGTAAGTAAATGTGAAAAATGCACAGCTACCTTATACTATCATGTGCTATCTTTTAACGTGAACTAAAGAAAGGCATTTATAACTTGTATCTAGCCTAGTTTAGTATGTATGTATGCATTGCATATGTGTATTCTGTGAACGGAGCTTTGCCAATAAGCTTTTAACTATCTCTTCTGTCATTCTCTCTACATTTTGCAATATAACACTTATAATAATGCAGAAATGAAACATGAAATCCTTCAGGCAAAGAGTTACAAAGTCAAAAGCCAACTCTGTCAGACACACATCCACATCATATCAGCCTGTTTCATGTTTCGACTGTAAGTATTCATAAAAATGTGCCTCTACTTAACTCACTGCATGCTTTTATAAATATTAATGTTATCTCCCTTCCTTACATACTCTCTTGATAAATATTCTGTTATACATGACAATCATGATTTATTTTTACTGCATCATTTATATTCCGTACTACTACACACCACTCACTCACACTTCACAAACCGGACCGGAGTTTTACTGCAATGCACCGACCGTCTTGCATTGTCACTTCCTGTCCCATTTACAGCCTTTCTTTACATTTTTTAGCCAAGAAATTAGCTTTCAACCATCCTTTTTCTTACTATAGCTATTAACAATGCAAAAAGAAGGTTAAAACAATTTTTAATAACAATTCAATAGGAATATCTAATGATTAAATACGATCCAAAATTATTTATTGTTCTTTCTGATGCAAATTCACTAATAAAATTTCTTTCTTCCTATAATATCCCTACTAATTTTATAATAAGTTGATAAAAAATATTCATAATGATTATTTTCATTTTCTTTCAACATTAGTAGCTACAAATTAAAAGCAATAAATTAAAAGGCTCTTTTTTTTGGTCTTCTTTGTCCATTGTGAATGAAAGATTTATGTAGGGAATAAGTCGTAGGTTATCATGCATTTCGATTCTCATTGTAGAAAGAGATAGGGAAACTGAAAGATGCTATTTGACTCAATTTCTGTATTCTCGAGCGAATTTATATGTTGAGCAATGCAAAAATAGACAAAGGGAAGTTTTGCACATAAAATATTTCCTTTAATGTCAGCCAAAATAGAGTTTCATAAACTTGGGAATTACAGTAGGGTTTGCGAAATCTTTTACTTCAGTTAACGTTTAATTGAATTCTATATAGTACACTATGAAATACAGATATAGGATTGCAGGGATTGCATAATATATTGCCAGAGAGCACCCAAAATGTAATCTTTCAACTTTTCATTAATCATGAACTCTATTTAGCTGTCATGTGAGGAGGAAAAAGTAATCATCTACTCTGGTAATTCGATTCTGGTAATTCAATCATAATACTCAGGTATTAGGTTGAAAACCAATTAAAAGTTGAGCAATTTACCAATGAAAATGCCTTGAAGTCCCAGGAGCAATATCAAACCTCCTAGAAGAATTAAGGTTAAATTAGCTTAGACTCAAAACCATTTAAAGTTGTCATTTGAGACCTAATATAATTTAATCATTAGTACCTGATATTGACAGTTTACTTTGATTGCTACTAATTCCATTAGAAGGAGAATTGATTTTAAAATTGCATTCTTGCTCCCAACTCTTAGGAA
This sequence comes from Tomocerus minor, assembly GCA_009936455.2. NCBI lineage: Eukaryota > Metazoa > Arthropoda > Collembola > Entomobryomorpha > Tomoceridae > Tomocerus > Tomocerus minor. Next base: position 19,264 of record JAAAYG020012442.1, read on the forward strand.
TAACATCATGAAGGTTTCCAGCTAAGCGATCGATTTGACAAAAGTATTCACAATTCGGAATTTCCAATTCAACGATTTTCATTTTGCGATCATGTTTGAAGAACAACTGTAAAGATATTAGGAAATTAAACAAAAACACTTTTATCCTGAAGTTTACTGAAATCAAAGCGTTGATGATTTCGTGAGAACCAACCTTGAGAAAAAAGTTATTTGTCTTAGGCAGTTGGTGTAGCTCAAGAAATATTGCCGACGAGTATGGAAAATTGCGAATTTTATTGAAGACTCCAAATGAAATAAGCATATCTGCAATTGTAGTTTCATGCCCGGAATACAGAAACATTTTGGGTTTCACTATTTGACTATCAGAAGCTTTTCGCATGTTTTCTAGAATTTCTTGAAGCAATGGGCCAGCTCTAAGCCTTCTCATTTCCTTTGTATAATCCAAGGCTATAAATCTAAATGAAAGTATAAATTGCAACTGTCCGGAACTGTATAATTCTTCACTCCACAATGGCAACGGCAGACCTCTTTCTTTCTGTTAACGAAATTGGTAGTAAAAAGTAAAAGAGGAGCAAATGAACTGGATAGACAATTTTATTATGGTGATAATTTACCAACTTTAATGATAATTGAGTCAGCAAAGTATTGAAGATCTCTGGATAAGTAAGTAATGTTCATCCCGGTGTTCTTATTTATTATCTCGTATAGACTCTTAAAATCCTCGTTGAGTTTCGACATAACATCGGAATGTAAATGAAAATCAAAGTATAACTGGTTATACCGAGGACATTTTTTTGAGACTGCAATTGTCTGTAAAAAGAAATAATCAATTCCAGAACACTGGCAAAATTAGCAGGTCAAGAAAACATGGCCGTGTTTCTTGAACAATCATCTACATCTAGTAAAAATGAAGAAAAAAAAGTTAATACAAATTGGAGTGGCATTTACTTTATCATCTTGAGAGGGGATAACAGTATAAGGGAACGTTCCTTTTTCTCGGTAATCGTTTTTGCCATATAATCCTTTTAGTGCAGCTTCTACACTTAGAATGGTCCGATTATATTCAGAACACTGAACGTAAACTTCATCTTTCTTGTATGTGTTGCTTATAAAACTTGAATAGCGTTCGCGGATGTATTTCCCTAATTGAAACGATTGTAATCTCCCGTTCTATTACAAATAAATAAATTTAGAAAGCTGTTAATTTTTTATTGGTTAGAGTTTATAGTCTGTGGAATTGGGAGTATAACAAGACAAAACCTCTGTAAGTTGTCCCCAACCTTCAGGCCAATAATTCAAATTATTGTATGGATCATTTTTGTAACTTCGAATTGGATTCCTTTCACCGTGACGAAAAATCTGCAATGTTTCCAATTAATTTTTACAGCTTTTCCAATAATCCCATATATATAACTTTTATTCATGTATGTTTATTATACCTACTTACAATGTGGACGTTCCTTAATGTTGTTAGATTTGAAATATCGTTATTTCCGAGACAAATTACAGTAATACTCATTAACATTAATAATACGGCAAATGCATTTTTAGGTAACGCTAAAGTGGTAACTACCGATATATACTGGTACATTATTGTAGAGTAGTAGACTAATTTTTGTTACTTTATGTAGTGTATCGTATGCCGTAGTCCTAAATGCTACGTACTAGTACTGTTTGAAATAAGATTATATTATTCTATCAACAATCCGTTTTAAAACTATTACCAGGTATTATGTGAGTGGTGGTAGGAACTGAAAGTCTGGTAAATGTAAGTAATAGTAATTAGTGACTAAAGTTAAGGAAAATATATTCTACTGTTTTGACTTAGGGGAAGCATTACATCATCCTTGTTTCGTATTAAACCAATCATCAGTGCCGTATTTACAATTAAGTTTAGGGGGGGAGGGGGCGACAACGCCAAACATTTTTTTACTGTATTTCCGAACGCTCCATTTCCCGCGAAAAATTTTGCGGTCTTAGGCCAAAAATTAATGAAAAATACCTCATTTTGTGCATTTTTCCAAAGCTTTTCCCTATTTCTCGACATTTCGAGAGGGGAATGGCCCCCTGGGCCATATATTTATATTTATTGACTGCTTCAAAAAAGAAGTTGCCTTAAGACACAGTAAAATAATTCAACGAGAATTTTTGAAAACAAAAACAATTATTATAAAACAATAAACAATTATACATAGGTACTAGGTACATGGATCAGATGGAGGGATTGAAACTTTGAAAAATCCTGATTTAAGCAAAACGGCTTGAGGTAGTTCTATGAGAGGCACATTTTTAAAACTGCCCCATATCTTTCGAGGGTACCTTGACTAACATTTCCAAAATGATAACTCAGAAAAATTTGGGGTTTTGTTGAGTGGGGATACTGCATTGGAAAAATGTATTTTGAATTTTCCGGCACACTGAGAAGATGATTGTTGTGACCCTCTGCTCAAAATTCTCTTGAGTTTTTTTCCTACTTTTTTTTGTATTTTTGCAACTACGTTTTCTCAAAATGTCGGAATCAGGATTTTGGGATTTTGCACCTGAAAAACCTGCAACAACAGTTGCGGGAAGCAAAATGGAACGTGCATAGACAATGGCTATACGCTGTTCAACTCCATTCTCCTTTAGACGTGTTGCTGTGAAGTTAGTGAAGTACAATATCCACTATCTCAAAATTCCCACTACTCCTTAATGATAGGCACTACTGAGCGAGCAGGCTGTCGCTGAGCATCAGGTTTATTTTCTACATTGCTATTGACGTTATGTGGCACATGTCATACGATAGGTCGAAATCATATAATAAATTATTATACCTAGGTCATTAGATCAGAAGTAATTAATTTTTTCAGTATAAATTACATCTATATTAGCTATATGTGTAGGTACGTATAAAATGATTGGGTTGCGAAATGGATTATTAATTGTATTTATAAATGTGAGAGATAGATTATACATGATTATCAGAGATCCCAAAAACCAAGACTTTTGAGTATCGACTACTCTTTACTCACATTTCCAAACGTCCATACTCAAGTCTGATCTACTCAACTCAATTTTTCAAACTCCTTCTTTCAACCCTTTCCAACTCTTTCTAAATTTTCAAACTCACTCTTTCAACTCTTTCCAAACTCCAGAATTCAACTCTTAATACTCAACTCAAATTACTAAGCTCCCTCACTCAAATCATCCCAACTCAACTAAAAATGGGAAATGTCTTTTCTCAACTCTTCACTCCCAAGCTCCCTACAAAAGTAAATGAGTAAATTATTATACTAGTTATTCTAGTAAATGATATTTAATAGAAATTATCTAGCTTGTTTTCAGCCACATCAAAATTTATTTATTTCAATTTGTATAAAACAATTATAGGTAGTAACACTTTCAGAGAGTCATCTGACTCAAC
>JAAAYG020012453.1:0-22664 GCA_009936455.2 Tomocerus minor
GAGAGAGAGAGAGAGAGAGAAACTCCATTATATCACATTACTTACTTAATGTAAGGCTCCCTGCCTACTCCTGCCCCACGCTTCCTTCATTCTTCATTCCTGACTTTGACTTTCTCTACTTACCCTCTAGCTCCTCTGCCTCTCAGACCTACTCCACCATCCCTTACCGCTTTCTCTGACATACACTACTAAATTCCCACAACAGACTCATCTAAATCTAAGGTTCATCTAAATAACTATCTATAATGATTATTTTAGGAAAGGGCACGCACTACTCCTGCCCTCTCGCACATACAACAATCAGATATCCAACTCATTTTTAATGCATTTTGGACACTACTGGTCTAAAAATGAACCTACTTTTTTCCGTTTATCATTTGTAGATATGTAAAGGATATAGAGTCAAAAGTCACCTTTTGTGAAATAAGAAATGTAATAAAAAGGAAAAGTCTGTTGACTATTGGACTCATAGATGTTGGATGTTGTAAAATGTGGAGTAATTGCATGCACTTGAAGAATATGATTTTATTTCTACCAGTGCAGTGAGATATGCGTAACATGATTTGAAAAAGAAGCCTATCCTCTGATCTGATATTGGCAGATAAAAGTAGAAAAGTTTTTAGCCTCAGGCTTCTATGAGCAATGCAAAAAAGAGAGTCTCCATCAATTGAGCTGACTGTCGTGTCTTGTTGTAGTGAGAAGGAAGAAAGAAGAGTAAAAGAAAAGACGCCATATCATATCTGAAACAAGGGCACATTTAAAATTCCTAAAATTGCCCTCAATGATGTGACATAATGGCTGACGACAAAGTATGAATATGTATTCTGCTGCCTACACTCCACGACCATAGTCCTCACCATCTTCAGTTTCAGTGCTCACAACTTCTTCAGTGCGAATAGCAGCTTAGCAATTTCTGCAAACTCACTTCCTAAATACAGTACATCAGATAAGTTTATCTAAAATAACTACGAATATACTATACAGGGTATTTTCTGACTAGTTTTCGCAAAATTGAACTTTCACTTCTCTCTCACAGTGGAGATTATGAAAGAGAAAGTTGGAATTTTTGAAAAGTTATTAAAATAAATTTTCGTACTGAAAATAGGAATTTTACTTACAGGATGAATTATGTGATATGGAAAAAAACTAAAAACTCCCCCTGTATTGTACATTGTATAGAGGATTAGAATATATATACCTACGCTCTACTTAGAGGCTGATTCAGTTTGTTATCACATCACGTAAGCAATATTGCACACTTACTTCACATTAGATATAATAATAGCGATCTACATAAATAGAGGGACATAATGCACATTATTTCATATCAACTAGTACGTCTGACTATAGTGGGGAGGCTGAGCTAAGATTTGGCAGTATAGAGAGCAGTGAGGTATGACCTAGTTCTGCCGAGGGCAATAGAATGATCCCATTCTCATCTATATCGGCGTAAAAAGATTAGCTGTTGAAGTCAGAAGCCGGCCTGGCTCATATTATTATTATCAGACGTTTAGCTTTCAAGCTCAAATCAAGGGAAGAAGGCCAACGAAGCAAACTAAACACAGCTCCATATCTTTTTTCATAAAGAAAAGCCCACCTACCTCCATCCTTCACGTTTAACCTCCTTTCTCATTCTTTCTCCTCTGTCTTTCTCTTTTCTATGCATATTTTCCCTTTGCCATCCAATGACTTGCCATTTAATTCCATGAGAAGGAATGAAGTGAGCCCAGCCAGAGAGAGAGAGAGAGAGTCAACCTTTCTTCTTCCTTTTCTTTCTCTTCTGTCTGGCTCTTCCGCTCCGTCTCGCGTCTCTATTTTCAGCCTCTTTTCACTTCCTCTTATACTTCCCCTCTTATCTTCTAACTACCACACTCACTCCTATCTCTCCCCACTCTCTCCACACTCAAAAATGTATGTTCTGCATATTTCACTCACTACTTACATTACACACATAATGCAGAGGGCTAAGAGGGAGGCTTAGCTCCAAATAAGGCATTACCTATAAGCCACTAGCTATTTCCAGTTGAAAAAACACTTTGAGAATTACAAGAAATGAAAAAGGACGACTTCCCCTGAATTCAAAGAAGATCTTTCGCTATTTCTCCTTTCTTTTTGCCCACCCACCTGTCTTTCGGCTTATTACACGTCAAAAATCATTCCTCTGTTACTAATAGACAAACACTAATATGAAATTCAACTCAACGTTCATGTGAACATTTCCGTTATTTTAATAAACTACAGATCTGCGAAATGAAATTAAACTTTCCCTCGGCAAATATACCAAGTATTTCATCATCTCATCGATGAAATTGAAAAATCCAAATTATTCTGAGTTTCACTGAATCACTTTACGCAGAAATAAAGTTATAACTGGATTTCAGCCCACAAAATCTTCTAAGAATCTTATATATAGCAAATTCTCGATGACAGAATTAATTGTGTGATATAAATATAGCGTCAAAATAAAAATGAACTAAATGCCTAGGAAAATTACAGAATTCAATTAGAAAGTATGGAGGGGGAAAATGTTGGTTGGAAAACGTACCTGGTACACTAAGTGCAAGTGTTAGTAATTGAAACGTGTAAAGATTTCCTATGCAATAGGGCAGAATGCAGCAGTGTGTGCAAGACTTAAGCCTAGGAGCTTAACCAGAACCACATTCTTGATAGGAAAATCCCAGCAAGAAACTTTGGACAAGGGAATCTAATAGTAATTCCAAGTGACAAGAGTGAAAGTTTCTTTCCTATCTGCATCTACGATAAGGAGTAGGTATATGCCAGAATTAGCAGCTATAACTACGTCGTCGGCCTCCGCTCGTGATTATGACTCGCAATATCCATCTAATAGGTAGCTAATGTGTTTCTGTGTGGATTAGGAATATAATCGGAATAGTTGGAGGAGAAGAGTTGATGTAAACCAAGCATAAAATCATCTTTAATGGTTAGAATCAATTTAACTAAACACAAAGGACGCGAATGATTGACTTACTATTGCTATGAAGTAGAAGAAAATATGCTGTTAGCTTTTCAATACGTATATGGCTCTGTTTTTTATATTCAGAAAATAAATAGTCTTCATATATGAAATACTGAGCATCGGTTGGGATCCTAGCGAATTAGAAACTTTTCAATCCAACAAGAGCATAAGCATTATATTTCATGATTTCTTCGTTTGGCTGAATGTTTCTAACTTTTCCATTTCCAAGAACGATTTCTGTGCTTCTCTATTGTATTTTTAGGTATAAAAAACTTGAATCTACAGCACCATTTGTATTTAATTCTCACGAAGAGCAAGGATATCATCATCTGAAGTGAACGTGTGGTGAAAGTGTTCAGAGAAGAAAGCTGGATGGCTAGAAATAAGTAAATGTGTTTCATTCGCTGGGAAGTCACTGATGGAGAAAGAAATGGAGAGTGGAAGAGAGAAAGGGTAAATGAAAGTAAATAAATGGAACGTGAAGCTAATGCTATTTGTTAGTTATTTATTTTTAGAAGAGCTTTTGGAAATAAATAAAAAAACAAAGGATGTCTGTCAATTTGTGGAAGAGTAAAATAGTTTTGTGATGGGAAACGCCTTTGCAATTTATTTATTTGGAAGAGGTTGCTCACGAGTCTGACTCTTGCGTATACTGATATATGCTTTCATCTTGAGTTACTTAGAGTAATAGCTATGTGTGCGGGAAACGTAGCTTTCCGTGGCATTGTGTTGAAAGCTAAAATTCTAGGATTGGATTTGTCTTTGCGGGAAAGACCCCCCACATGAAATTTCGATAACCTGCGTTTCCACACTATTCTCTATGGTTTTTGCGGCTGCCAAAAGACTTTTACTTGTCTAAGGTAGCTTTTAACCGGGGTTCCTTGCACAGATACGTATCTCTGGCGAGCTAAGAAGTCCATAGGTAAGAAGGAGTCAAAGAATATAATGCCACATCTCCAGAGGCCAATGGCAAGCTAAGTAAAGATGTCTGTGTTGAAAATGAAGTAAAAGTTGTGGAAAACTTCAATCACTTTCTCCCTCATGTGCTTTAGACGGGAGAGAGCAGGGACTAGTGGCAGTAAGTACTCTCGTCCCTGTTATTATGTAGTATTTACTAGTGGCAGAGGCAGGCAGCCAGCCTTTCCCTCACTTAGTCGACGCAGAAAGTGTCAAATCAACCTCTCTTCAATTTAACTCTCAATTTTCATTTTCGCATACGTAATCTGTTTGCTTGGCTACTACTTACATTTACATTAAGATTCTTACTCCGAGTACCTAAGTCGACACTTTGTTCTTCGCCTCCTCCGCCTCCATCGACTATAAATGAAGTGCACACACCACCACACTCTCCTGAAGTTGACTCGAACCTTTTCAATCATTTTATTTTACACTATTTAGGCTAAGAACTTTAATAAGAATTCTATACACATACAGAGTTCAGTCCTGCTCTCCTCAGTCCTGGCGCTCGTAAAGAAAGAAAGTGGATGCAGACGAGGAGTTTGTAGGGGCAGATGGATTGGGACTGGAGGAGTCTGCACTGAACTCATGATTACATTTTCCAAGGATTAAATTGCTTAATAATTTAGTGCATGTCCTAAATATACACATGGCGTGTGCTAGTAGTAAAACGATCTAAAAACCAGCTAGCCAACAACTTATCGTAATCTTGAACTAGACAACACTCACTTTTATTAATCTTAAACATAGTCTTCCTTTCATCAATATATAATACATTATTTACTTGCGTTACTTTCTACTTACATAACTTACACTATTTGCTTGCCCCACTTGTGATTGCAAATATTAGACTAGAGCTGAACTTTTTAGCGACTTATCTGCACAGCTTATCAGTTATGCATTGTTTATTTAGTCAGTAAATAAAAATTGATTCAATCTTCAGCCATCGTCGTCACAAAATAAGCAAAACCTTGCTACTCTTCATGTAAAGAGAGCACTTGCTTTTGTCGTGCGCAAATTACTGACTTACGTCAACGTTTTTACAATTTATACTATGACTTTTCAGCTTTTCGATTATATTTTTGCAAAACTTGACTGAGAAAGATTTTAGAGCGGTAGGGCCTAGAGCAAAACAAGCCAAAGACAAAGCTCATTAAATGTTCATTTTTAGAGGAAGTAGGTGAACGTGGAATTCGCAATGAGGACAAACATGTTGCAGTGGCGGCGGAGATTAAAGACACCAATAGATAAGAAAGAGAAAAGCTAGAACTGGTAGATAAAATTTGAATTTGAAAATGGGCCATAAGTATGCCGTAAGGAAGGCTACAATAAAGTGCACATGAGAAATGGTAAAAAGTCATGAATAGTGCAGGCTGTAATTTCCTCCCTTGACTTTAGCCATTGCCGTTAGTTTCATCATCAGCAGCTACTTTCTTTGATTAGGTTCAGTTTAAATGTGTAGACTTGGCAAGAATACTTATTGTTAGTCTTTTCCTCCAGACTGTCATGTCATTAATGTCAAAGGAGCCCAAGTTCTCATTTAGTGACACGTAATAACACTTAATATAAATTATTTAGCTGGATATCTAGAAGACGATATGATTGCTTATTAAAAGTGATGCAAATGCGAAAGCCTATATTTGTATGCATGTGATGTAAATGGATGTAGCCTGAACATGTACAGTATAGGAGACTGAACATGCTAGGCACATGTTGGTAGTTGATAGGGATATGCGTAGCAGTGGTAGTCTATGGAGAAAGTTAAGCGAAGGAAATGATTAGCCTCCGTCTGAATTTTAACGCTCTCCCCTCAATAATGTCATAAATGATAGTCAAAACTGGAATTCGCAAAGGAGGAAAAGAATTCACAAACATGTATTTACTTGCATACACAAAGGAGCATCAGTTATGCACACATGATTGTATAACTACTATCTTCTACAGTCGACAATGACTACTATTATCTCCGTGCACACACATACATACTCCTCGCTCGACTCAGAAGCATTCTTATGCGTCTTAAGTAGCACTGCTACTTCACTTACACAGACTTTCCCCATCCCGAGTGTCGGTCTTCACTGCTACGAGTGTACTGTTCTCTAGTACCATTATACACATTACACACGATTACGAGCACAATCATCCTACTCACAATAAGGTGAGCGACATTACACAGGATAACATGACACGACGACACAAACCATAAATGAACATGATACCACATACATACGCTTAACTACAATAGATGTTACCGGTATTTTATAAATACCATTATCCTTGCGTACACGCAGGGCTCTAGCTCCAATCTATGTGTTAACAACCAAAAATAATATTATAGGAAAAAAGCAGTCTACCATTCTAAATCATTAGAAGAATTTTGATCAGGACCAATACGTCAAAAGAACCAAAATAATCCCAAATGAATGTAAGTAGTTGTATTGTAAAATGTTTGAGTTTGACGAGGACAATTATTTTCATTAGAAAATGTATTATATGGAAATAGCAAATTATGCAGGTTTGTTAAAGATACAATTTCGATATAATCATCAGTGGCCATTGTATTGCTATATTTGAATGTTTTAAATTTTTTGTTGTGTTCGACCTAGAACGAGTGGGGTTGGGTGATGTAGGTATGTGCAAAACCTGAGACATGTAGACATTTCATTATAAGAAATGATACAGTATAGATATAAGGAAAGTATTTGCAGAGGAAGGGAGGATAAAGAAAGGAGAGTTGTATAGGTAAGTAACTTGTGATCCATAATAATATATTAGGAGAGAATACATAAGAGAGCCCAAGTACATAATATTGAGAGTAGAGGAGTGAAGTGGCTGAATCTTAAATGTTAAATGGATGGCGGAGTGGAGACGGGATGTACACGGACTGCTAGTACATAAAAGCTATCTGTGCATGTAGTGAGTATGTACAAAGAGGAGTTCTAGTGCTACTTATGTGCTTTCTCTGCCAGTTGTCTCTTGCTTTCCTTTCTGCCTCTCTCTCTCTCCTTCTAACAAGTCCAAGTCCGGGTAACAAAGAATTTATAAAGTTCCCTTCAGTTTCCTTCCCCTTCCATTTCATTCCTTATTTTCCATATTCATTCATTCAGAACTAAAACGAGTCTCACGAACAAGAACTAAAGGAGAAGGAACTAAACTAAATTTAACAACTTGAATATGTGTGAAAGCTGTAAAATGGGAGCAGGAAAAGAACAGTTTCACTTCACTAAACTACAGTCTTATCTATGTCCCTATCCAAACTATGTAAACTCTACACAACTAGAGACAAATATATTTTCTACATATATCTATATGCATACACAAATAATATACCTATATGTGTGTATCTATTAGTTAACATTTGTATAGTCAAGAACAGTGTAGAATTACAAGAGTGATATGGTAAGAGAAGAGCCTTTCACTCCACTCTCTCTCTCTCTTTCTCTCTCTCCGTATCCCTCTTTCTAATGCCCCTTCACACTTTCCCAGCGACAATTAAAAATTCATTAAACTCTTGAGCCAAACTTGAAAACGACTGTCTGCTCCTACTTACTGCAATGCATACGCTTCCTTTTGCAGTCTTTTCACTTGACTTCATTCTTCTCCCTCGTACACTAACATACACATATACAGACAGACAGGTAAAGTGCCAGGTGCAATGCACCCTTCCATTCTACACAGATGTTTTCCTTGGAAATAAAAATAAAACAGCCTACCTGTGTCCTTCCTACTTGCTAACAGAGTAAACAAGGATATTGCCATCAAATTACCTACTAAAATCTTGTGCCAGCCTTTTTTTTTAAATTTTTATACTTAGCAATAAAAACTTCATGCTCAAAATGCTCAAAATAACGAAATGGATATTTAAAGAACAGGACAAAACTATGTCAATGCAGTTACAGTTATCTACTTAAAATAATATCTACTTATAAAGCATTTTTTTTCTTGATGAATAGCTAAGCTATGTGCTACTACATAACGTACGCATCGTGAAAAATGTCCTAGCACGATCTATATACTTTGCAAAGTAGATCAATTTTCTCTGGATGAGTTTTAAATTATTGTTAGGCTAATGTGTATGTTTAGTGATTGTGTAATTCGTCCCTTTCCTTAGCTGCACGCTATAATGCAGGTTTCCAAGAACAGATAAGTGTGGAGATAAACTGTGTTTACGTTTCCTCTTTGCATTGGGCACACAGTTTAAATGGCAGTCTACCTGTCGTTGACATTAAATTAAATTCAGAGGAGAGGAAGCAAATAATTCAGTGCATTAAGGCCCGTTGACATCTATTTAAACATTTTCCAAGATAACTCCCATTGAGTACACTGCAGATACTTCCAAGATTGGCACTTGTAAATTAAGTGCCACATCGCAAATCGCATATAAAATTCATGCAGGAGCCAACAGCCTGCCTTTAATGTCACAACCTATCTCTACGCAAAGAGACTAATGCTGTTTAGCAGAGCGGAGGATGGGAAAACCGAAACAACGTGAGCCTCTCCCTCAAAATCCCAACACGAGTAACTTTACACACGTTCATTGTTTATTCGGGGTTTCCTCCCTCCTACTCCTGTGGCTAACTCCTTCAACACCGAAGATACGAAAAGTATTTAAGCTCTGGTTTTAAAAACTGAATTTTCATACCTACACTCCTGTAGGTACTTTTGTTTGTACAACATATGCGTAAAAGTAAGTGCATGTGGGAAAATGAGGGATTGAGGAAGTTTATTTAGGTCACTGACTATAAATAAATTCTGTAAACAACTCAAAAATGTTCAATAGGGCAGTGCCGTGTCTAGGGTGTAACACGAGCATTCTTCTGTCACTTTTCCATTAAGTATTTAGCCAATTATAAGGTAAAAACATGCAAATTGAGCATCGTGGTAGGAGAATTCGACAAGGAAAAGAGGATCAGGGAACATCCAATTCAAATCGAGTCACCAGAGAGGAAGCAATAATTGAGTGACACAAGATAGGAAAGATTTGTCAACGATAAGGCTCTTTGTACAGCTCGGGCTTAGGTCACGTTTGTTTGCCTTAAGCTAACAACACGCTCGACAAAATGCAAATCTAACGTATTGAATGCACACAGGCTGACGTTTAGCTCCTTAAATATAAATAGCTGTATGGGCAGCTAATATTTGGAGAGTCCACGACCAACCACCTGCCACTCCGCCGCACTTCTACGCTCAGCATTTGTAATTGTAGCAAAGCCAACCTTAAAACTTGTTACTGACACACAATATTGCAATATCTTGCTAAAAGTTAAATATATGCTTACTGTACTTTTAATTCACAACGCATTGCAATGAAGCTAGAATTAGTTCTAGAACTATTCCTAGAATTAATAATCTTACTCTCTAGGGTCATAACTTTCTCCCAATAAAAATATCATGCTTAATATCTAGAAAAATCCGAAAATAAAACCTATATCAGAGTTAGATGTAGAAAATATCAACTTGACTACTTTTTACAAGTCCCTACATATCAAGTACAGGAATAGTTCTAGCACTGTACTAAGGTGCAGAAACTATATAGCACAACTGTACTGAGTTTCAGAAAAAAAACGCCATTTCCTCTTGCACATTTAATTTGTAATCCGTTGCCCACACTCCGTAGTAGCCCGCTTCATTTCCGATACGTGAATAATGAAGAAATGGTTAATTCAATGAAATAAAGGACTAAAACGTGTAATTAGGAGAAAGGAAAGGAAACGGCAGTGAACAAATTGTAAGAAAGTGTATTTCCCTCAGCTGGATTTACTAGGGTCACTGGAAAGGAAGTGAACTGCTCGGGTGAGCTGAAAGCACAACACGAGTGACTACAAATATTTGAGTGGTGTGAGTAGCAAAAGGAGCATTAATGTTGATCATTGTGTGGGAGGCTTTGCCATTTCGGTCGCTTGCGGGAGAAAGTCGAGAGAGGCTGAAGGAAGGCCGAAGGTAAAGTATGAAAATGAAAGGAAAGGCAAGGAAGGAAAATTGCTTAGTTAGTGGTGAGAGGGATTGTGAGTGCAGTCACTTATTAGGCACACAGGGCGTAAATGAGTAGGCTAGGCATGCTTAGCTCTGAATGCTGAATCAAAATTATTGTCGACATAAAGATATGCCTGCTCTGTTTCTTGTGTTGGTGGGCTGAGGTTGGCTTGGCTTGTGGTGGGCTCTGGTTGTTCAAATAAAAGGAGAGCGACATCATATTGCTCTGTTGATTTGGTTTGGTGAGTGAGGTGCACGTGGGGAGACATTTTCAATGTTCATTGCTTTCTATTGTTTTCTATTGTGACTAGTGACTTGACTGCTCTGCCTGCCTCTCTACTCACTCTCTCTCTCTCTCTCGGCACCGACTGTTGAGTTCCGTTGTTGTGCCGAGACTTGACGTGAATGTCTGCTCTACTGCTACGTAGCCATTTCAGAGAGACAGAGTGAAGTTGTGCATTCAGCTTGGGTAATGTAAAGCACGACTTTTGTTTCTGTCACAAAATTATTATCCTTTGTTAATCTTTGAGCAAAGTCTGTAATTCCACCATATAATGTCATAGGGAAAGCACGCGCGCTCAGGGAACAATATCTATGGACGGAGAAAGCGGGCGATAAGGTGCTAGCTCTCTCTTTCCGAGAAAGCCAAACCTACCCAAGTCTAACTCTCGCTCATCTTTACATACATACTTTCACCGTACAATACATCCCTACATTCCGAATGTCTATTTGCTCTTTGTGTTGCTTCATATTGGGAGTGCCATGATAGGGCTGAATAGCACTGTGGTGGTGGTAGGTGCCATTTATCCAAATATTATTCTCAAATCCAGGCACCTAAGTAAGTGTCTATGTTCAGATATCTGCTTTTATGTCATACAGGCATTTACATAGCTTTTGCAATACTTTATCATGGTGGCATATGTTATTTTCTATAAAACAAGCTAAGAATGTGTCTCTGTAATTTAATACGTAAAATATTCTACATTCCTCCTACGCACTTTACTACAGGTAGGATAAATGCATGCAACCTGCTATCACAACGGAACAGAAGAGCCATTACTCACCAAGATGTAGAATTAAGGTTTATCAAAAGAATTGCATCTACCACACACAAGTCATTCTTACATGTTGGCATTGCATTCCTATTAGCCACAGTGCACTGCAAATCGAATAATGCTGTATAATAGCTCCCATTTATTCACTTCTATTCCACCGAATTCCCCGTATTTTCCAGTGGGCAGTTCACTGTATTACAATTTTTATTACGTTTTCTATTTCTCTTAATATTAAGCTACGATTACGTAGTGTTAAAAGATTTTTGCAAATTGTCCAAAAATAATCAACACTATACCCTATTATCCATAATATGATATTACCATAATGTATCCTTCTGTAGTCCTGTATTGCTACTTGGGAACTAGTAAGCCTTACATAAAATCTAAATTGTATTATAAAACCCAATAAGTATTTTACAGATAATTTTGTCGTACTTTTCCACAGAACAATAAAAAATTGTAATGAGGGCATTTCGTAGAGATATCAATGCTTATAAAAGCGAATTATATAGTTATTCTTGGCTGTAATTTTTTAAGTTGGCTCACAATCGTACAAGAGTAGGGAATTGAATATGAAGAAAGTGCAGTTTGAAAAGAGACAATAATCAACAATCGACGCAGATGGCACGCGTCTAGGAATTGCATCCAGCAGTACTTCTTTGCTCTGCTCTACTAGTCTAGTAGCATGTATTGGGGTATTGAAGGAGAAAGGCTTACGTCGGTAATGTGTGATGTAAAAGGACATGTTGGACGGAAGACGGCGGCAGAAGCAGGCCACAGTCCTAAAAGCATACGTAATAGCTTACAATGCTCGATTCCCAATTTTCAATAATTTGTCTCAAGCACGCACACCTTTCCTTTCACACATCTATTACTACAACTTACCTTTCTATTCCCATTATCATTGTCCTATTCTATCCCGACAGGACAACACATTCACAACACTGCTTACTGAGCTACCTACCAAGTCTGCGAAGAAAAGCGCCACTCTCGTTCTACCGACACCAACACAAGCAAAGAAGAAACGACTCGACTTAATTCACTCCTACATATTATATCATTACATGCCTAGTTATAATAAGCAGTTCTATTTATTAGTATGCACTACTTACAAAACATGTGTGCAGGACTGTAGTGTACTTTCCTTTCTCATCCATAGCCGCTGACTCCCTTACATCACTTACTATAAACCAATTACCTTACTTAACGATAAATTATAGAGCTAATTTTGTATCCAACACATGTAGCATAAACTTGTTTGCACCATGCAAATACAGAAATAAATGTGGTCCCAGCTAAATTGACAAAGAAGAACACGTAGATAATTATAAGTACATAGTTCAAGCGTCATGCTTATCTTGTTTACTATAATCACGACCTGACTCAAATGACGTTCGTGGTCACAGATGACCTACCTACATAATAATTTTATGCATTTTTCTCATGGACAAAAGTGCTTGGGGTGGCAATTAAAATTAGCGACCATTCAAATAGTCGATCCACAGAGGTGCTAAAGAGTAACTTGCCATTCGAATTTCGCCGATGATTTGAAAGATCGTGTAAAATCCTCCTTTATCATTTAAACCATTACGACATGACATCCTGAACTAAGTGTACCTATTACATTTCTAATCACAATTTTTTTACATTATTTAACTATAACATTCCATTGCTTAAACATTTACTAGCTGAAACATATTAATCCCAATACTGTTACAAGTGGCAATCAACTGATTAACAACTGTAAATTAAAAATTAATCTATCTATTCTATAACATACGTATTTTCAATTTTGATGTCTAAAAAATAAAATGGACGTTTAATTCTCTACTTCAAAGAAGTAGAGAATTAAAAGTAAGTTGAAATCTATTTTTCTTTGCCACCCAGAAAATCTTTCTCTGAAAAAGATCTAGATCAACATTCTATCTTTTAAACAACCTAATTTCATAGTTTTAGGACACGTCGAGCAATGACAAGTACAATCTTGACACCCTTAGTGCTTGAGATCAAGAATGCAAAAACGGTCAAAGAGTAAATATGTGGATTTGAATGAGTCCTGCCTAAATATTCTATAGTTTGGCTGTGTGCAATTCATTAAACTACTAAATCTATTTGTAAATCATCATCCTAGCCATGTCATGTGAAGCAGGAGAAGACAAGGCACGTTAAATGAACGGCAAGTTCTGTTCATTCATAACGGACAGAGACAGAACAGAAACAAATGAGAAAATCCATGGAACAGAAGTAAACTATTTGAAAAGCTGTGTTCACTTCATTTCTCCCTTATTCATATGCGGACTCTGTACACATTTAGCAATCCAACAGCGACTGACTGCATGGACTTGTTCTCTGTGCACTATACATAATATACTGATATCATTAGAGATGATAACACCACGTATTTATACGTAGTACATAGTTAATGCTCCATAGGAAGGAAGGACAAGAATGGGTGAACTATTCGAATTTCGCATAGGAGCTCCAGTTTAGAAATGTTCTGTAATGTAGTCGCGCATTGCCTATAGTTATGCTCATGAATTTATAAGAGTTATTTAGAATTAGAACACTGGATAGATCAGGGATTCCAAAGAAGCGATCAAATAAATATGCTATATGCATTATTCTCGAGGCCTGTATGCTAGTAAATAGATGGGGACATATTCAGGGAGCAGACTAGTGTCAGCATTACGCACACAACTCAGAGGCACAGAACGTAGATTGAAGCACACATAAAACATCAAATCCTGTATTAAAGGAAATAAATGTCATAACGAGCACCATTCAACGACACGCGACATTGATTTTCATCATAATATGTATTTTGGACTCCTTGAGTGGAGAATAAACGTTGGGGCGATATAACTGCTCGCATTCATGTTCTCACAGCCCTGTTTTCTCCTTTCTCTCCTCAAAGACTACACACACGACACGGAATGATGAAGTAATGCACGTTCTGTGCGTAATGTTGTTCAACATCTTCTGTCCTTTCCTTTTGTTCGCACACAAACAAAATCAGCAATCCCATACAATGTAGATGGTCACTGTTCAATCTGCAGAAAGCTACCTTTTTGAATGTCTTTAACGTGGATCAATACCTCTGTCTCTGTCTTGTGAGCTGACACGACTGACAGATAATTACTTACCCATATTTTTAATGCCCGCTTTGGCATTCAGACAAAAGTAGTACAAGCCAGCACATGAGGGTTGGAAAAAGCGAATTATTTTGTCAAGGGTAAATTGTGTAAATATAAAACTTCCGAGGTTATAATAATATATGGTGGGTTGAAGGATTTTCGAAATGAAAGGATAAAGGTGATCCTTAAGGCCGGCGTACTGTTCTAGTAGCTAAGACAGCTGCATGGCTATATCAATGTGATCACGATCAGGATTCGAACCCCCCGGCGATAATGGTCAGAGGCGGTTATTGGAAAGGTATATGAGTCTAATCTAAATGTGGGCTATATTAAAATAGTGATTAAAACAGGACCTACGAAAACCCAGGGGCTTTTACCCTTGAGCAATTAATTGGGGTCTAGTAGTGGGGTTAACGCTGTTTCCACGAACTGGCTCTGTGAGACAGTATCAACCAGTAACAACCAATAATAATCAACTAATAATAATGTTAAGAGGAGTTGGCAATAGGCCCGGTACCAGGTGGCCTGCGCCCAAAGTCTTCACTTTTTGTAGTGATATAGGCGAACCTCAAATAACAAAAAAAGTGATCCTTTTATTACATAATCATAATAATTGAATAAAATTGGAGGGCATAAAAATAGGCGTAAGACAAAATGTTAGCTCTATAAAAGTGAAATGCTATAAACACAAAGAAATAAAATTGTTTGCCATCTCCGAACCGATTTCGTGGCAGTTCCGTTGTAGTGCTGAGAATGCAATATTTTTAAGTGTACCTACTCACTACTCGCAGAAGGTAAGTAACTTGAATGTAGTCGTGGAGTGTGTTGTAAATATACAATTCATACAGAGGCTGCTCCGTATCTCCTCTGATCCGATTGTAGATCCAACTCAGGTCCAACTTGTTTTCTCTCTCTCTACATGATAGCAATCCCAGCCATAAACAGACTACACTTTCCGTGAACTATGATACAGCAGTTGGTAGTAAATACGAAAACAATATAAAGCTACAGAATGACGTTTTACGGCACACTAGCGTCATAGATTTTCATGTTTCTTCTCTCCATCTATTTCTCAGTCCTTTCTGACATCCAAAAGCAAAATTAACCCTCGCACTCAGATCTTATTACGGATCAGATCATATCAATTTCTTATCACATACATTTGCCCCACTTCTCTTTTCCTCCTTCGTATATTTAGAGGTGCAGACTACTGGATGCATAAATTCCTCTTTTCCTCACTGGGCAAAAATAAAACCCAATTAACCACGGCGTAGTGCAATACTAAGTTAATAAACTCGAATCAAGGTTACAAACGCAAATTCACCACAGAAAAGCTCCTAATAGTGTCATTTGTCCCATTTGTAATACAAAAGTCCATGTAATAATTCTAGCTCAACTTAGATGTGCCATTCAGATATATTTTCTAACCTTGGAAATGTACCTACAATCAGGGAGTTGAACATTGAACCAATATTTTAGGATATCGAGCAATCGAACATAGTCGGGGCAAAGATAAGATCAATTATTATTTAATTTCATGACGTAATATTTGTTTCCATATTTCAGACCAATGCAATGCCAATAAAAATGCTCGTCCCTAAATTAAGCCTATTGTTAAAATAAGAGCGAGCAGTTTATGCTTTAATTTAATTCTAAATTCATATGAAAACTTTGGTCGTATCGGAAAGACGGATATTTTAGTTATAAATGTTCATCATTGCTAACTTTGCTCCAGTACGATACGTTTGTATTACAGATCAGATTCAACAATCATCAATCAAAAAATCCATAAAGAATTATCTATCAATTTTCCATGTTCTTTGTAAACTAAAAGTGACCATAAATCACTGACCTAATTAGACTAAATAATATCATTTTTTATTTAGAGCTATTCAATTATCATTATTATTATTATTGATTTATTTCAAAGATCATTTAGAGTGGGTGGAACCTGCCTTTGATCCATATTTACAAACTGTAAGGAGAGAGATAAAAAGTGTAGTGAAGTGTAATAGTGAAATAATAGCATAAAACAAATGAGCTGAAAGAAGTAGTTATAAGTTTGCACAAAGCTTAACAAGAAGGTTGGAGGTGTTGTCCAGGCGAGAGTTCAGAGAATGAACTGATAGTAATCGGATAATAGTCAGTGATGGCAGTTTTTGTGAATGAGTTTGGAGATGCTGCTGGATTTACGTTTGTTGTAGATAATCCTTATGGACTTATTATTGTACATAGGTACTCTATTGTCAGACACCATACAGATTCATTGATACATAAATCTGGTTCCATAGAGGATATTATTAGTTTCCAATAATATTATTATGCTCTTCTCACTTTGTCATTCTGTAGGGCAGTCCTGTTCCAAATCGATGAGCAGTATATTGGGCAGATGTATGCTGGATATGATCAAATTATTCTATATTTTTATTAGGAAGACAGGCAGGAGGTATCCTCAATTTGCATTATTTTAGTAACAGAAAAGTACGTGATATCGAAAATAGAATTGTGTAGGAAGGAGGATCAGTCGAGAAGAATGGAGCAAGTGGTTGTTTGCTTGTTTTAAGTTAGTCTTAGGAGGATGAAGGTGTACATATATTTACGATTGTAGTTGTGAATCTCATTGGATTAGATCCTAAGAGCCACAAGTCAAGGAGAAAGTATCCGAGCAACAACAAAAAGATGTTGGGAGTCTAAAAAAGCGAAGGCAGGAGCGTAATGGTGAAAAATTGGTGTAGCTGAAGTGAATGGAAGAGCTGGGAAGAAGATGCTCCGCCACTTCTTTCGACAGAATTGTTAATGATATTATAGCCGATGGATTCCTGGATCCGCCGTGGCCTTTTTTGCGTTTCCCTGCTCTGCGCAGATAACATCTCGTCCACCTCGAAGGAGGTTAGTAGCATTCGCCGTAAAGGTAAGAGGAAATTTACTTTTACATTTCACCCTCACAACAGAATGTTAATGCAACTGCCGTGGATGGGCTAGGACTTTGAATTTCTATCTGAGAACACTCTCTCTCTGTACTCGCTTCATTGATTTAAAGAGTGACTGCAAGTGAAACAAAAAGCTACCAAAGTTCAATAAAGGTTATTTACAAAGAAAACTGTGTCACCTCAATACATGGGGAATGTTTTTGACCTTTGTATGGCCGGAGTCTTAACCTGCAGATAAATAATACAGTCAGTCTAAGGAAATCTTTTCTTTTTTCCATTTAATATGGGAACGGAATCTTTCCTTGACTTCTTGCCTATTCCTTTAGACTTTAGAGATGGTGAGAGAAGGAGTGATAGATAATATGTATGTGCCATTTCAATTGTATTGACGAGTGTGTAAAATAAGAAACAAATTCCGAGAAAATAAAAGGAGTAGGAGAAGATTTTATGTGATGGCCTTTCTTAGCGCTAGCTAGCCAATCCAGACTCTTTGACTGGATTTTTAGACAATTGCTCTGGTGTGTAAGTGGAGTGAGAGGACTGTCGGCGGTATTTGTCGTGTCTGCCGCCGAGTGAAATGTAAGTATTACTACTGCAGTGTGTCTCATTCTTACGCAGCGAACTACTTTTACGTAGACGCTCTATACGGTGTAAAAATGTCATGACTCTGTGTACAATTTTATAGGATTTAAGACGGAGAGAGTTGTGTTTGGATGTAGGTAGCAGTGGTGGGGGTTGAGAACAGAATCACATCATCATAAATCACACGTTCTCAGGGATCGAGCCAACCGAGAAATAAAGATTTCTCGCGTCGAGACCCTTGAGAGGCTGGAGACAAAATGACTCTTCCTTTACTCTCGTTCACTCTCAGTCACTCAGTCAGAGCTTAACAGTCTCTTCACTATTCAGCCCAAGTCACTACACTCACTCCAAATGGACACGGAAAAGGAAACCAATAGAATGTACCTATTTATGGATTGCACATCTACACACACTATTGTCGTGCACTGCCTCAACTTCAGACGAAACAGATTTTTGGAATGCCTAAGTGACGTGAACCAGACATCCCTCCCTCCTTCACTTACACATCCTAGTCCTCCGCCTGCTATTTCTAATCTCAGAATGTGTTACTCCTCTCCAACAACTGGCTAATGTTGCTTTGCTCTACAAATTGCTTATTTTCAGAATGTAAATAAATACAAATTCCAAGGAAATTCATCAAATTACATTTCACATTTGCAGCATTAGAGAGGCTTCGTCAAAAATTCGGACGAATAACAAAAATCAGCTTAAAATCATGTTTCGTAACTCATGCTTAAGCTCATTTAGTAAATATTTTGCTCAATATTACGCATTCATTAGATATTTTGCTCAATACTAAGCATTCATTAGATAATTGCTTAATATTGGGCATTAAGTTGATGAATTAATTCTAGGATTATATGTAAGTATGGCATAGAAATGTATTGGGGTATACATTTGTTATACCTAATTACAAATGATACAAATCTACAGATGCATTTTCCTTTCACGTCTGTGTACAGAGACACAGAAAGAGATGCGGTGCGCAGATTAGTGGAATAAGAACCGAATCCGTTTGTTTTCTATTTGTGGGAAGCAGTGTGTATCGGGTCTCTTCATGGAGCTTAGTAGCAGTATTTGTATCTGGCTTGTAATGTAATGTAACCACATGGATTTCGGATCAAATCCGTTAAAAGCAATTCTGACCTGAGGGAAGATGGAATAAGCCATTGCATTGCTCCCCATACCTGAGTTCCAAGTAGAAGGGGTAAGAAGAGAAGATAACAGTGTTACAGACATTGGGATTCCAAATGATCTTGCCTTTCGTAATACCATGATATGACTTTCGCCAGTTGTTTCCAGTAGGTTAGATTGAAAAGAAAATGTCTTTGTAGGGAAAGTGTCCTCAACAGCAAGTAGGCTACAGCAGTTGTCTGAAAGTGAAAATGCTCTTTTCTGTGTGTGTAGAAAAAGGGATGTTATTTATTTTAATAGAAGCTGGGAAGAAAGAATTCTACAAGTCCATGTGCCTACGTACCTTGCTGTCTGTGCAGAGACAAAGAATGGAGAGGAGAGAGAGAGATGGAAGGCGGAATCCGCCTATTGTCTCGTATTTGTTTAGTTGTTAGTCGGCACTTTCTTGTCTTAACTTATTTACTTTCTCGCTGTTCCTAACTTGACTTGGTTTCCTTAGTCTAAAGCAGGAGATTTTCCACTGTTAATTTCTTATACTTTTATAACAAAAGTAGTTTTCTTCCTTCCTTTTTATTCCTAAGTTTCCATCTACTAGCACTGTAGTTAATTTAGTTTTCCCAGATATAAAAAGGAGATGAGACGGAATGATGTATGAATGCGATGCAGTCAAATTAACAGAGGCAAAGGTTTAGTTCTCATTGTCTTCTCTGGGCGTGCCTTGCCCTCCCGACCTTCGCCATGTCGTATAATTTCCAATTTTACAAATGCATTTGTATTTTCTCTGTCGCTTCGAGGTTAAACTTCCTCTTCTATTTCTTATTTACTTTGTTTCCCGTCTACTTGGGAAATTTTATGGAAAGAGACTTAGATAAAACAGAGGCTCCCTAACTTCAACTTAGTGAAAACTCTCCACACAAAGTAACTACACAAACACTCCTACTTAAATAACTAACATTTCCAGCACAAACAACACATCTGCAATCATTTCGTCCCGCACTACATCTAAGCCAGCTCCAACTGTAATTAAACAGACACGAAGGTGATGAATCTCGTAAACTATTTTAATGTTTTTCATAAAAAAAGCTTTAAACCTGCCAATAGCGAACTACGTAGCGGGATGGTCCAAGACTCGTCAGAAAAAAATTGTGCTTATTTAAATTCCTTGCATAAAAAGATGTGTTTGGTTCTTTGTATTCATAATAATATTTCTGTGCTAGTAAACAATTTTCATGACTAAGTAATGTTACTGAGCGAATCGTCCGTAGAAAACTTTCCCTTGTTTTACTCTTTCTGTCATCTCACCCAAAACTTGAAAATGTAATGAGAAACAGTCATTTGACTAATGTAACATAGAGCCAAGGGCATTCCATGGAAAACTAGACACAAAGATACAATCATATCATATAAGGGACTAGTAAAAAGGTGTGCTATATAATTTATATAGGTAGCTACCAAATCTCTTGTGAAGTAACAGAACTTTCTTTATTAGCGTTATTAGTAACTGTATAGACTATACACGTGCAGTCCCTACATATTGCTATTTTGAATCTTAGGGAAATATATTAATATAAAAGGTATAGTATTGTGTTGAGAGTTGAAAAGTGTCTATATTTAATACAATTACATTAGATAGAATGCAGGATGGAGGTAAGGAGAGTGAAAGTGGAAAGCAGGTCTAGAGGACTGGTTGTTACCTGTCTTGTGCTAAGAACACAATAAGCATTCACATAAGGGAGTAACAAAGACAAATACTTAAGTAACACGAGTTGAGAAGATAGAGGAGCAGATTGAATTGGATAGGATGGGCAAGGGAGGAAAAAGGGAAATCAAGTTGACTCGGGCTTTAAAATAGTATCAGGACTGCTGATATTTGCACGGCTAGGAAATAGTGCTCGTGTAAATGTGGAGTCAGAGCCTCTACTTCCGAATCACTATTTTATCCGTAAAGTGATAGTTCATATAAGGCTGTACATGTACATGGAGGGAGAGAGTCTCTCTCTCTCTATATATATATATTCATCTAATGTGGATATATGTCTAAGTTGCTACTTAGAGGAGATATATATGTACTTCTTAAGTAAGTAGTGTGTATAAGTGTGAAATATGTGAAAAGAGGGGAAAGCAAATAGATTTACTACCCCAAAGAGAAAGAATCCATTCATTCCGTTGCAGTAAGTACAGCAGTACAAGAGCCAAGTCAAGAACATTACATTACATTAGCTATACATAACTTTCTCTCGCATTCCTCTCCACTCCTACCTAATCTAATGTAGGTAATGCACAGCAGAGCTATACACTCCTACACGTACCTACAGCAGTCTATAAGCTCCCTGCATCCTACTACACACACAGCCTCAATATCCATGCAAACATTGAATAGAAATGATGACGATGGCAAGTCACCTATTTTCTTTCTCGAATAAAAATAGGGATATGTAGAGATGCAGAGAGAGAAAGTCAGGAGAGAGAGAGAGAGAGAGAGAGAAATGCACTTGAGATGCTATTGCTTCGTCAAACGGAGCTCCTGCTACTGCCAACCTACTCAACTAAGTAAACTCAACTGGTTTGGTTTGTTGTGAGATGTTTTAGGAGCAGAACTCTGCTATGCACTCACAGACATGAGCAACATTGTTCTAAGGTTTCCTTTTGCTGAGGTTATCCATATCCCCTATAATACCCTCTCTCTCTCTCTCCCTGCATAGACACAATATGACTCATATAGGTAGACACTGCATGGGAGAGGAGATAAGTTATGCTAAAATCTAAAAGCATCCAAAAGGCCATATAGGGAAATGGCGAAGACGATAGAAGCCAAAAGTCATCCCATCTCTTGTTTTCTCCTCTCTTCCCTTTATTTCACTTTTCTCGCAAGGGATGCTCAATTTCATTCTGATAATGCAACCAAACCGAGCCAAGGAACTTAGTCAACTCAGTCAAGTCAGCCGAGAGAGAGAGCAAAGAATTACTACAGAAGGAAATGCTCAGTTATGAACATAAGCATGAGTGAAGAGCTTTCAGCAGATATGGAGATGAACTGCAGATGAGAGCAAAGGGATGGATTTAGAGAGGAGAAAATAAAGCAAACCAAAATACTCACATGATTAATTTTGTATTTTTACTCAGCACATAGGTACATGTCTACTTACATAATTCACATTTTAGCACTCCATGGCTCTTATTCCTAATAAGCAGACAACGATTTTCTCAATTTGCAGTCACACAGCGACAGAAATAGACACATGATATTTTCCGACTCTCAAGGCTTAGCAAATGCTTATGCAGACTTTTGCCTTCCCTTTTTATGACCATATGAACAAGAATATTTACTACTTACTTAGTGCACAATGCTCGAAAAGCTGAACTATTTGAACACACTTTCTTTCCTTCAGATTTATGCGTGTTGTCATTTGTAGTTCACTGTGTTTCTCTCTAATCTGAATTATGCACATTTCTTAAATGGCCACTTAACTTTGACTACGTTTTCTGCAATAACTACAAAATATATACTACACCATCATTTCTAAACAGTTACAAAGGCCAAACAACAAAAGTCCTCATCTTTCTATGGAAATCTGGCACGAGAAATTGCGATATGGAGAAATAAGTCTTCCGATGTCAATTATTTGTAACTACATGCCATTTCACTTCTGAAACAACGGGGAGAGTTATAGGGACATGAAATCTCTCAGCTCAGATATACTTACTCCTTAAAGGTTAACGTGAAAATTGGACAAGGGATTTCCTGTAAGCACCTCGACAGTTAAAATTGGAAATGCGTGGATTTCCAACTCAAGTTCTGCACATTCCGGGTACTTAATATTTCTCATAATAGACATTTAAGCACCAGCACTATTGTTGCCTCTCTATTATTTTCTATATTTAAGATTTCCATTCCCAACTTCCTAGAAGCTGCAGTCCCTAT